>JAREIK010000782.1:128664-192955 GCA_029783825.1 Sapria himalayana
CTATCTATCTATAATATGTTTATATCTAGCAATCAATCTAGCTATCTTCTTTCTATCCATCTTTCAACTTATATTAATCTAACTTTTCTATTTTCTATATCTATCTATTATCTATCTATAAATATTTCAATCACCTGTCTATATACCTATTTATACCTATTATATTTCTATCTATGTATCTAATTATCTATCTATCTATCTACATATCAATATATATATATATATATATCTGTCTATCTATCTGTCTATTTGTCAATCTATTTATTTGTCTATCTGCCTATCTATCTATCTATCTATCTATCTATCTAGTTCTCTGTCTTTCTATCTATTTAAATTGCTTGCAAGCTTTTAATCTATCTATATATCTAGCTATCAACATATCTATTTATCTTTCTATCTAGCTATCTATGTATATATCTTCTGCCTATCAATATGACTATATATCTATCTATCTAGTAATCTACTCTCTATTTATCTATATGCCTATCTATTTAATTATCTATCAATCAATCAAATAAATCAATCTCTCAATATATCTTTCTACCATATCTATATATCTATCCATCTATAGAAATATATATATATTTTATATATCTATCTATCTATCTATATCTACTTCTATTGATCTAACTATCTATCTATATATATTTTTTTCTTTATATCTATCAATCTTTTTAATTATATATCTATATAATCTATCTATCTATATACTGCTTATCTATCTATTCATCTATCTTTATGTCTATCTATATATCTATCAATCTATAGATCTATCAGTTTATCTATCTATATATCTATATTTCTATATATCTATATGTCTATATGTATATATATATATATCTCTCTATTTATATATCTATGTATTTATCTTTGTATATTTTATCTATCTATCTATACAATTATCTATGTATCTATCTATATCTAACTATATATCTACCAATATACTAATCTATATATCTTTCTTTCTTTCTATCTTTATAGCTTTCTGTCTATCTATTTATCTGTCTATGTGTCTATCTATATATCTATCTATATGTTGTTCAGTTTAGTTATCTTTCTTTCTATATATCTATCTATCTTTCTATTTATCTATCTAACTATCAATCTATTTCACCATCTAATTATCTATTTATCTATCTAACTTTATATCTTTTTGTATGTATATATATATATATATATCTATCTGTCTGTCTGTATGTCTATCTATCTATCTATCTAGTCTCTATCTATCTATCTATCTATCTGTTTGTTTGTCTTTCTATCTGTCTATCTTAAAATTATATATTTGTCTAAAATCTATAAATCAATTAATCTCTCTATATTTTTTTCTTTCTATGTGTTTGTCTATTTAATTATCTATCTAGCTAGCTATCTATCTGTCTATCTATTTATCTGTTTGTTTGTCTTTCTTTCTGTCTATCTTAAAATTATATATTTGTCTAAAATCTATAAATCAATTAATCTCTCTATATTTTTTTCTTTCTATGTGTTTGTCTGTTTAATTATCTATCTAGCTAGCTATCTATCTGTCTATCTATTTATCTACCTATCTATCTATCTATCTACCAGTCAACCTATCTATTTATCTATCTATGAATCTATCTATCTGTCTATCTGGCTATGTGTCTATTTTTTATCTATCTATATTTCTATCTATTTATTTGTCTTTCTGTCTATATATATAACTTTATTTTAATCTATCTATTTATTTATATATCTATCTATCTTACTATCTATCTATTTGTATGTCTATTTATCTCTTTATCTGTATATTTATATATCTATTTGTGTATTTATCTATCTTTTATCTATAATCTATCTATCTGCCTCTTTGTTTATCTATCTTTCTATCTACACTCTATCTATCTATCTATCTATCTATCTATGTGTCTATCTAACTATCTATTAATCTATCTATCTATCTACCTATCTATCTATCTAACTATCTATCTATTTGAATATCTATCTATCGATCTATCTGTCTGTCTGTCTGTCTATCTGTCTGTCTATCTATCCATCTATCAACCTATCTATTTATCAACATATCTATTTATCAACCTATCTACCTATCTATTTGAATATCTATCAGTCTAATATTCTATATGTTTATTCAAATAGTTTTCTATCTATCTATATATTAATCAATCTATATGTCAATCTATGTATTTATCTATCTATCTTTGTTCTTTCTTTTTACCCATATTTCTTTCTTTATATCTATATTTCTATTTCTATATTTATCTAACTTTCTATTTTTTAACTATCTATCTATCAATCTATTATCTATCTATCTATCTACTTATCTATATTACTATCTATATATCTATGTATCTATTTATAAATCTATCTATCTATATTTCTGTCTATCTATTTATATATCTAATTATCTATTTATCTATCTATATAAATATCTATCTATCAAATAATATATTTATATATATGCCTATCTAACTATCTATCAATCTATCTATATATCTACCTATCTAGCTATCATTTTATTTATCTATCTACCTATCTAATTATATTACTATCTACCTATATTTCTATCTATTTACCTTTCTGACTATCCATCTATTTGCATTTATATCTATCTATCTAGTTGTCTATCTATCTATCTATCTCTTTATCTATCAGTCTATCTAGTTATCTATCTATCTATCTAAAACATATCTATTTATCTATCTATCTATCTATATCTACTATCTATCTATCTTTGTTTCTTTATTGCTTTCGTTTTTTATTTATATTTATTTATCTATCTTTCTATCTATCAATCTACTTATATATCTATTTATCTATCAATTTATCTATCTATATATTTATCTATCTATCTAACTATCTAACTATCTGTCTGTCTGTCTATCTATCTATCTATCTGTCATCTATCTATCTACTCTATATATATATATATATTTATTTATTTAATTATTTATTTATTTATTTATCTATGTATATTTCTATATATCAATCTATACTTATATCTATCTTTCTATCTATTTCTATCTCTCTACCTATCTTTCTATCTATCAATTTATCTATTTATCTATCTATCTATGTCTATCTGTCTATCTATCTTTGTGTTTGACTATTTATTTGTCTTTCATTATATATATCTATCTTTCTATCTATCTATTTGTATTTATCTTTCTATCTATATATATATCTACCTATATATAGATATATATATATATATATATATATATATATATATCTCTCTCTCTCTCTATCTCTCTCTCTCTTTCTAAATATATTTCTATCAATTTATCTAGTTATCCATCAATATATTTATTTATCTATCTTACTATATATCTATCTATCTTTTTATCTAGTTATCTATCTATCTACCTATATATATATAAACCAATCTACATTTATACCTATCTATCTATCTATCTATCTATCTATATATCTATTTGTCTAACTAACTATCTATCTATATATATGTTTATCTATATAGTTGTATAAATCTCTACCTACCTATCTATCTGTCTAATTGTCTATATATCTAGCTATCTTGTTGTCTATCTAATATGTATATACATATTTCTATCTATCTGTCTATTTGTAGGTCTATCTACTTGTCTATCTATTTATATATCAATCAATCTATCTATCTATCTATATATATATATCTATATATCTATCTATCTACCTATATATCTATCTATCTATCTTATATGTACTTATTTATCTATATATCTATCTATCTGTCTGTCTGTGTATCTACTATATATATATATATATATATATATATATATATATATATATATATATATATATATATATCTATGTATATTTCTATATATCTATCTATACATATATCTATCTTTCTATCTATATCTATCTATCTATCTTCCTATCTATAAATCTATCTATTTTTCTATCTGTCTATGTGTCTATCTATCTATCTATATGTTTGTCTATTTATTTGTTCTTATATATATATATATATATATATCTTTCTATCTATCTTTTTGTATGCCTATCTATCTATCTATATATATGTATACCTATATATATATATATAATATCTATCTCTCTATATCTCTATCTAAATATCTTTCTATCAATCTATATATTTATCAATCTATTTATTTATATATCTATCTTGCTATCTATCTATCTATCTTCTTATCTATTTATCTATCTATGTACATGTATATCTATAAACCTATCTACATTTCTACTTACCTAACTATCTATTTATTTATCTATCTGTCTATCTATCTATCTATCTTTATGTTTATCTATATAAGTGTATAACTCTCAACCTATCTATTTGTCTATATGTCTATCTATCTTGTTGTCTATCTAATATGTATACATATATATTTTTATCTATTTGTCTATTTGTAGGTCTATCTACATGGCTATCTATTAATATATCTATCTATCTATTTATATATCTATATATCTATCTATCTAAATATATATATATATATATATATATATATATATATATATATATATATATATATATATATCTATCTATCTATTTATCTATCTAATATGTAATTATCTATCTATCTTTATTTCTTTCTATATATCTATCTAATTATCCATCCATCCATCTATCTATCTATCTGTTTGTCCATTTCACTATCTACCTATCTTTCTCTCTATCTATATATCTATCTATGTGTTTATTTATCTATTTATCATTATATCAATCAATCTATTTATCTATGTATCTATATCACTTTCTATCTATCAATCTATCTATATTTATATCTATCTATCTGTCTATATCTTTATATGACTTTCTATCTAGTTGTATATATATATATATATATATATATATAATTATGTATCTTTCTCTCTATCTAATTATGGTACTATCTATCTATCTATCTATCTATCTATTTGTCTACAGACACACACACACACACACACACACACACACATATATATATCTTCCTATTTATTAATCTATCTATATTTCTATCTATCTATTTTTATATCTATATATCTTTCTTTCTTTCAATCGATTTATCTATCTATCTATCTATATGACTATTTATTTATCTATCTATCTACCTATCTATCTATCTATCTATTTGTGCATCTATTTATCTTACCATGTGTCTATATATCTATTTGTCTATCTAACTATCTATCTATTTTTCTATTTGTCTATCATTATAACTTTCTATTTGTCTTTCTATCTAATTATCTGTCTTTCTATGTTTCTATTTGATTATATATCTATCTGTTTATCTATCTAACTATATATCATTCTATCTTTATTTATGTCTATCTTTTTGTCTCTCTCTATCTATCTCTTTGTTTATCTATCTATCTATCTATCTATCTATCTCTCTAACTAACTATCTTTCTTTCTTTCTTTTTATCTCTCTAACTATCTATCTATCTATGTGTCTTTATATCTATGTGTCTATCTATCTATTTATCTATCTATCTATCTAAATATCTTTATATCTATCTATTTGACTATAGATTATCTATCTATCTATATATATTGATCTATCTATTTGTTTATTTATCAACTTATCTATCTATCTATCTATCTGCCTATTTGTTTATCTATCTATCTATTTGTCTATTTATCTATATATTTATCTGTCTATCTAAGTGTATGTCTTTTTATCTATCTATTTATTTATTTATCTCTCTCTATTTATCTATTTATATATCTATTTGTCTATCTGTCTATCTATATATCTATCTATCTATCTATATATCAATAAATCTATATATATATATATATATATATATATATATGTATATATATATTATTTATTTATTTATATATTTATCTATATATCTATTTATATACTTATCTATCTATCTATCTGACTATAAGAAAAAGCTCACATGGCTAAAGAATAATCTCTATCTCTATAGGATTTTTTGTTTGCTAAAATATAATAACATCAGAATAATGATGAAAATTATCCAAAGCTAAAGTGCTCGTCATAAAATATTAATGAGAAAATAATTTTCTACAAATTTTTTATTGATGGAAATTCCATAGTTATTATTTTTTTTCCTTGCTAATTTTTATCATAATTAAGAATAGTAATTAATATTTATTGACTCAATATATATAGATAATTCCCTACCTAGATTAGCAATTAAAAATTCTTTAGCTATTTTCATTCCCAAGCTATTTTCACAATTTATTTTACAAAAAATTTATTACATCTTTTTATATTTTTATATTAAATTGAATAAAAACATATACAATCAATTATTTTTTATATTAATAAAAATAAAAATTAGTTCAGAAATTATTCTGATACAATTATTACATAATTAAAAAAACATAACATAGGTATATAATTATTTAAAACAAAATTATCATCCTCATCATTAGCTGAAGCATTTGTGCTAGGCTCTCCTGCATGGTTTCTCTGCCGTAACAATGTGTCTTATCTGTCTCATAAAGGCTACTAACTTTGATTCCATATATCACTTCTGATGTTGTTTTGCATCTAATACTGCTCATAAGAATTATTTTAAACTTCCTCAACAACATTATTATCAACACTAAAATCATGAATTAAAGCCACAATATTAAAAACTAATGAAAGGCACACTCTAAACACAAAACAAAAGAAAACAAACGTGAATGAAAATATTACTTAATTTTTAGATGCACCGTATGACCAGATCCAGCAACTTAAGCATCTACCTCAAGTTTATTTCCCAATTTCAAGTACTTTACTAATACCTTTTCATTATTTTCAAGGGCTGCTGCTGCATATATGAAATAGTTATGAAAAAATTAACAAGAAAGAAAACTAATAAAAGAAATAACAACCCAAAAAACTATTTAAATAATATAGTGTAGCCAGAAGAAGTTATTAGAAACAAATAAAAAAATGAGAACTAGTATTCAATGAGAAATCGAATCATGCTATTTTTCCCGGAGACAGGTTCCTAGGTCCGAGTCCAACACCATCTTCTTCCCTTTAGTATTAAGGATCAAGACACTCGCTGGAGCCTCCAAGCATGCGACTCCGACCCCATCAACTAACTCATTATATTATTCAGAGACACCACACTTATGTGTCCCATGTTTTCATAATGAAGACTAATATTTCTTCACCATATCTAAGAACTCAAACCTTGCAAAACAAGATGATTTCATCAATTGAATAGATACATAATATGCTACACACACTAATTATCAACTTGTTTTTTAAAACAAGAATACTAGCACATGAAAATAATAGATACCCATTGTAAGGTGAACTACAATGGAAAGCAGCAAAATCAAATAAGAATCAGCTGAGCAAATAATTGGAGCAAAATGGAAGAAAAAGAAGGGAGCTTTGCCTATCCATCATGCACCCTTGTTGTTGTAGTTGAGCAACCAGCACCATCAATAAAATGACTACCTTAATAAACAAGCAAACACCAGCAACAAGCACCACAACTAGGAGGTGGGCTGCACCAATTTGTGTTGGCTCACAGTAAAGAAAGTTATTTGGCAATTTTCTGGTCTCATATGGCTCTCCTCTCCTTGGTGTAGGCTCAAACTACATCAATTTTAAGGCTCAAACTGCATAAATGTTAAGGCTCAAATAACATCAATGCAACCACAAAAACTATCATTTCACAGCATAAACATTTTAAAAAACAAAATCAAGATCAAAATCAAAATCAAAATCAAAATCAAAATCAAAAACAAAATCAAAATCAAAAACTTTTTGATAATGGCTCCAATTGTAGCCATCCATTACAAGCTGGTGAGCTTGAGCAATAAGCTATAGATTGTTTGTTTGGTTAGACTGGTCAAGATGTTCTATAGAAGAAGGATGGGGAGAGTTGAGGTGAAGGAAAAGAACAAGTGGGTCTAATTTTTGTCTCAACCAAGGAAGTCAAGAGAAAATAATCAAATAGATCGATGAAAAACTTCCAAACGTTAGCATTGCCATACATCTGTAGGCACTCATCATAAAATCCATAAAATTTAGTGATCTACTGACTTTTGTGATTTCTCCTTAGGATTGTGATCGACTATGGATAGTGCACTTTAAGAGCCACTACGAGTGAGACTATCTCGACTGAATAATATCCAAGATCAACATAATCTTACATCCAACTCAATTTTGAGACGACACACTTTTTTTAATGAAAGAAAAGAATCATTGGTTAGGTTAGTCAGTGAACATAGAACAAAACCAGAATCAAGAACAATAATGCCACCAAACAAATCTTTTCTTGTTTAGTGACACATTGGCATTTATCATGTGCAAACAAGTTGCTAACTATTTATTTTTAATTAAGTGAGGAGATAATAGCTTTGAGACTGCAAATCTTATGAAAGATTTGCATTAATGTAGATCTTTCAACTTATCACCACATATTATTCTCTGCCTATCTCATTAATCATTTAAAAAACAAGAATATTTAATGATTAATTGAAATTAAAGAATAACACCATGGATTCTCATTGAGGGGAGGTGAAGACAATGGATGTTGGCATACAAGTAGATTATTTCTTTTTATATTGTCTCACATCTTCTTTACAACATTAGAACGAGATAATGCATCTTTACTTGTACCAAAAAATTTTATGAGAGAGTATGAAAGAGGAACAGGTAGCCAAAAATCCAGAAGTTTTCTGCTTCACTTGTTTTTCTTTGTGCTTTGATTTATCATCTGAAGATATGAAGCAATAATATTTATTTAGACACATTACAAATTGACTTCACCATGACATATTTAACCATGAATAACTTTTACCTGTCTTATCATCTTATTCTCTTTTCTTTGATTCCTTGTTCCTTAATAAACAAAAACCAAAACAATTCAAAAATAATTCTTATACAAAAGTTTCATGGTTAAAATAAAAACATAGCATAGTTTCATCATCATTTAAAATAAAATCATCCTCATAATTAGCTGGTGCATTAGTGTTATCCTCTCCTGCATGGTTTCACTACTAGAACTCGAAATGCTATCTATTGCATCAAGGCTGTAACTATGACACCATATAGGGCATCTGTTGTTGCCTTAACAATCTTATTTTCTTTTATCTCATTCTTTCATTTCCTGTATTTCTTTTTTTAAATGAGTAATCTGCTTATTTTCTCTTCTTTCATTTCCTGCATGTTTTCCTTCAATTGAGTAATCTGCTCAACCTTCTCTTTCATTTCTCTCTCCATAACTTCAAAACATTCATTTGGTTTCATTACTTGTTATTCAACTGCCTCATCCACCACTTCTATGACAGAGGAATTAGAAGCATGACTACTACAACAAAATGTCACTCCCTTCAAGTCGATACCATATACTCGCTGCTTCTTCTGACCCCTTATTGTCTTCAAATAGATATGATCATAGTCAAGTGGTTAAAGATCCATAAAACTTTCAATTCGTTGAGAAGCAGCTGTCACACGTTCCTCCATGAGTTTTTGTGATAAAATAGAAAAAAAATACTATTCTTGATATACATAAAATAAATCTAATATTTTCATTCCACACAACCTTCAAAATTTATTGGAGTATTCTAAAAGTTTATTAATATAATAGATTCTTACAGTAATCATCTGAGACTTGTTGTCAACAAACTGCCCATTCGCTTTCTTCACATGCATCTTTCTGAAAATTTCATACAAATTGGAATCTCGACCCAATTCTCCCACCTAAAGTATGTATTTATTAAGTAAAAAATTAATAAATGTTAGAAAATGTTTGCTAGAATAATTAAACCATGCATAGATTTGATTTATTTGGACTATTAGGCCAACTATTAAATATATAAATGTTTTAAACTTATAAATTGTACCAAATCTCGAGCGCACATAATGCTCGATTTTAACCCATCTACATGGCGAGACATTTTTGTACCTATTCCAGCTACCTTAGTCCATCGGTTTTTGATAGCTATCTCTGATTTTTTTTTCACATCTAGCTCATGCCAATACCTAAGCCATTCATCCTCATGTATAAAATTATGCCTATCTTTTAGAATCATTAATTTTTGAACAAAATATGAGTATCATTCAGTAGTTTTGCTTTCCCATAATGACTTTATTTGTCAATTAAATTTGGGTACCATGTGCAGTGATTTGATATCTATATATAGAAAACTCAAAAAATAACTATATTAATAACAAGGACATAATTATTTAATACTTAAATAATAACCAACATAATAGTTAATTAATTAGATAATTAATTTTCAATGTTTTGTTTATATCTTTTTACCTTAAAGTGAATAAAGTTAGTCTCTCTTGTTGATTAAGAAACTTTCTTCCATGAGAATGTTTTAGAATCAACCATTTTCTTGAAAAACTTTGTAATTATAGCCGAATACTTGTGTAAATGGAATGAAACTATAAAAATTTAAAAATAACATTGAAAACAAGAAAATTATAACTATATATAAAAACCAAACCACTAACAGGAACATCATAATTTTAATTTAAGTAATATTTACATATTTCTTATACCTCTCATCCACAATCTCTATCACTAATGTAGCACTACATGCAGAGGAAGGCGTAGTATTTGATGATGTCGATGGTGTTGTAAATGGGAGAACTATTAGTATATTATGTGGTGTAGAAGATGGTGATGGATCAAAGTGTGTGCAAGAGGGACAATGGGTGGTGGTCTTATATCTGATAAAGGTGATGGTAAAGGTGTTAAAGATGGTGATGGTGATGTTGATGTTTGGATAAATCGGGCATGAGATGGTACTGCCTGTACAACATAGAACAAATAATAGAGATATAATAAACATCAGTAATGGATTTCAACAAAATATAGAAAGTCTTTGAAACTATAATACTCCAATACAATTATTACAATTTAATTATTGAAATCAGTATCATTCTCTAATGGATCTTCTGACATTTCATCTGATTCTAATGGAAGTTCCAACTCATCTTCAGATAGAAAAAGGAACATCTTCAATTTCTATTTGATCACCATTTCGGTCACATTAGTTTACTGGATCTTCATCTACATGCACATGCTCAATATTATTTAAGTCATCTTCTTGTAATGCTAGTTCAACAGCTAAGTTTGCACTTTTTTTTGAGATGTTGGTACTTCAAAATTTGATCGAGCTTTAATTTTGCAAATAGCCCAACAGTCACTCTTATCACGAGATAAACTCATACATGTACAATAATATACTTGAGTGGCTTGAACTGCCATAATAAATGGCTCATATCGATTAAATCTATGTTTATGGTTAACATCCACTAGCTTATAATCTGAATGAATCTTTGTACCCCCATTTTGTGTATGATCAAACCACTCACATTTTAAAAAATACAATCTTGTTATTTTCTAGTATAGGATACTCCAACTCATTTACTTCTATGAGTTAACCATTATAATCAATCTCATTTACACTATAACTTGAGCCTTTAATGCATACACTACTATTCATAGTTACTTTAAAAGAATTGTGTCTAGTTGTGGGAAATTTATATTTATTGATAAAATACCCATGATAGGTTGCCACATATCTAAATGGGCTTTTACTTAGATTCAATATTAATATGTTGGAATCTCCATTTGAAGGATCATTTGTCTGTTGCATAAATTCAACAAATTATGTTAAATACTAAAAGATACTAATAAATCAAATAATTCATAAAATTAAAACTTAAGAATTTTCACATAGTCATTGAACCTATTTGCAAATTCTGTTTCTAGTATAGAATCAACCTCATGTCTGGATATGGTTGGTTGCCTATGTTTTAACTACTCAACATAAATACTGCACAAATATAAATGGAGGGAGAACAATGAATATCAAATTTTAATTAAATATATTTAGGAGAAAATTAAACTATGATTAAATCTTCAACCATTTTGGGTATACATACTCAATAAATAGTGCACCCTCCTCACAAATAAGTAAAACATAGCTCTAAGTTGTGTTGTACTCTTCATCTATCATACATCTTTTCTTTGCTCTTCCAAATGCTCTTCTATGGTGCTTGAAAATAAATAGATTTTCTAATGATTCATCTTCTACCAGCACACAACCTTCATCATTCCGAGGCACATTTCTATTCTTTATATTGACATGATCCTCAAAATAATATGAACAAAAAGATGATGCTTCTTCTACTAAATATGCATTGCAAATTGAACATTCAACTTTTGTCTGTTTCTATTATTCAATTTCAACTTATGAAGATACCTACAAACATTATGTTAGGTTTCATTTTAATCAAATAACAATATTAATCTATGTTTGAAATAATAAAACATAGCGACTTATATTTATTTACCTCTCAAAAGGATACTCCCATCTGTATTTCGCTAGGCCGACTATCCTTGCTTCATATGCCAAATGGACTGATAAATGCTCTATTGAGTCATAAAAGTTGGGTAAGAATATCCATTCAAGCTTACAAAGAATGAGAGGTAAGTCATTCTCCAGTCTCACCATGTCAGCTAATTTGATTGTGGTTGCAGTTTGATGTTTGAATAACAAACTAAGTTCGGTAAAAACCTTCCAACCACTTAGAGGAAATATTTCATGCAAATCAATTGGTATTAATCATTGCATAAAAACATGATAGATATGACTTTTTATTCCAAATAACTTAAAATTCTTCATATCCACACATCTGCCCATATTTGACACATATCCATCAAGGATTTTCAAATTTTTAATTCATTCACACAATGTATATCCTGCTTTCGTATCAAGTGTGTCACAAGCTTTAGGGTATTTTTTGTAGCCTCATTTTGTTTGAATTTAGGATGCCGAGAATAATCATTCAACTCTTATCCTGAATTTAAAGTGTCTTTTGTTTTTTTATCTACATTAAAGATAATGTTGAAAACATTGTTAAATACATTTTTTTATATGCGTTACATCTATGTTATGAAGAATAAAATTGGGCTTCCAATAGGGCAATACCCAAAAAATACTACATTTCATCTAGCCAAATATTGTGCATATTGGTCCATTAGTTCCAATAGGATCCATCTCGTGAACGAACAACTGGTGCAATTATCATCACTATTTTGTTTTTTCAAAATGCAGTTTTATTTCTATAGAATGGATGATTTGTAGGTAAAACCTTATGATGGTTATCAACCATGACTATTTACCTCTGAATTTGAGGGTAAATGCATCAAACTTTTCCATGCAATACGGGCATGCAAATAATATTGCAGTACTCCAACCATACAATATTGAATAAGCAGGAAAATTACTAACCATCCACATAAGGGCTACCCACTTTTGGAAATTTTGCTTCTTTGAGATGTCATATGTATTCACTCCAATATATCACAAATGATTTAACTCTGCTATAAGAGGTTGTATTAAAACATCCATAACGTCTTTTGGATTTTTTTGCCCTTAAACCAATTTTGACATAAACATATATTGCTACTTCATACACAACTATGGAGGCAAAGTATAAGACGCCACTATCATTGGTCATGTTGAATATTTGAAGGAGTAAGCTTCTCACTTCTCACTAAAGATCAAATACCAAAATTTCTACTATAATTCAACTCAATCTTTGAATATTAAAATAAATAGGATATAAAAAATTAATGGAATGAAGAGCCAATTTCAAGAACTCTTGGCTAATTAATTAATAAAAAAATCAGACATGAACAAAAACATATTTGAACTATAAAACATATCATACAAAGTATTCAACTAGAAAAAATAGATGTGAAGCAAACTACAATTATAGATTTCTGGCTTTACAAATATGGACTGATTAGAGATACAAAAAATTATAGACATTAACATTAACATAATTTGTGTAAAACTGAAATCAAAATATTATTTGGTAAAGAAAACTTACATACACATCAATTAATACCTAATCAATATGAAGGATGAGAACTTATTAATTTAGCAAAAATTATAGATATGTTCATCACTTATATATTTTTTTCAATTAAATATTAAAAAAAAGTTAAATTTTGGCAAGAGCAGCCCGAGAGGGCTATTTTTTACAATGCCCAAATAGTTAACGAGTAAATCAACCAAAAGGTCACATCACTTTTTTTAAAAGCTTATAAAATAGGTTAATTAATTTCATCAAACACATACATGGCTATATTTGCAAATAACTTAAAAAATCTTTTAATATACTCATATTATAAATTTACACCAAGCCAAAAAGTTGCAAATATATAATGAAAAAAAATAAAATGATACACATTAATACAAACAAAAAACTATACATACATACATATGTGTGTGTGTGTGTGTGTGTATCATATATCAAGAGTATAATCATCAGCACAACCAAATTTATTTACATATGCTAAATCTAAAATAGTTTAAAAGAAAAAAATTAAAAGGAAAACATACAAGAGTATCATATATCAAGAGTATTATATTATGCATTAATGATAATTTTTTATTTTTGTTTATCATTAATTTTTTATTGTTAATTGTTGAATTTATAAAAAAATATACTTATAGAATAACATTAAATCAAAAATATCACACAAATATTAAAGATATTTTTTTAATATGGAGATTTATGATCCAATAAACAATTTTAATTAATAAACTTTACTTTGATATATTGATTCTCAGTAATAATCTCAGAATCAACATTAGATAATAATCAAATTGTTGAAAATCATTAGTCGATGACGTGTTGCATCTTGTTTGATTTTTTTGTTTTTATTTAGTTGTACAATATTATTTTTGATCATTTCTAATTTTTTGTATGTGTGATAAAAAATTGGCAAGTGTTTTGTGTAAAAAAGTATATTCGTATACATGTTTCATTGTAAACAAAAAAAAATGCGCATGTAATGTAAACATAGACTGCACTAAATAAATGACTTCACACGCATCACATATCTACTACATTGCATATATATACTATATGCACATTAAAAAAAAAGAATTGTATACTCTATTAGTAATCAAATTATCTATCATATTACTCATGTTAACATTATATAATGATGGAACAATTACTTATTATAAATGTATACACAAAATATGCCACCATGCATGGCCAGTGTGCTTTAAGAATGCATGGTATCTTGCTTTTCTTTGAATTTAAAAAATTACAGTACCTTACTCCTCTTTTCCTCTTGTTAGTATTTTATTCGTCCTCTTTTACTATTATTCTTTGAATTTAAGAGCTAGCACACTTTCTGTTGAATTGACATCCATTAAACATTAAAAAAAATCATTAAAAGAAAAAAACTTCACACTTCCAATTTTTTGTTAACACACAAGAACTCAACAAAAAAGTACAAATTATATCACTATCAATTTTAAATTTGCAAAACTCATTACTAATTTTTAAATAAATTATAATGAAAATAAACAAATAAAATACAGATAGAGAAAGAGATAGAGAGAGAAATGTTCTTTGTTTGATATGTAGAGATGACCAGATGGGGGGAGAGATGAGTCATAGACGAAAAAAATTAGAAAACAAAATTATTTTATATTTAACCATAAATTATATTATTCCATAAATAAATACATTTATGGTTAATAATTAAAGAAATTTGTAAGGTTATTTTTTATAATATTATTTATAAATTAATAAAATAAATTTCAATAATAAAAACTTAATTTATGGTTATAACAATGAAACAAATAAATAATATTACTAATAACCATGAAAACAATTTATTGGTAATTAAATTTTCATATTATTTTATTTATTAAAAAACATATTATTTCATATAACCATTGATAAATTGTATAAATGTATAACAAATACACAGTTTATAACATCTCAATTAAAAAAATAAATAACCAAGTAAATAATGAATAAGTGAGATATCAATAATATTCAAACAAATAATAAAATAACTGACCATAAAAAAATATAATAATAAAATTATCCAAAAAAATAAAAATAAAATTTAATTACTTAAAAATATAACTCATTAAAATAATACTACAAATAAATCCATAAATTAAAAAAAACAAAAGTAACCAAATTTGAACTTGTATATTACTATAGCAAATGGTTTATCATATTACATAATGTGTATGCATTATAGAGATAACTAATGATTTATCATATTACTATAATAAATGATTTATCAACTTATATATTTACTTAAAAATATCTCTCTATGATATATCATTTCTTCATATGATATACATTATAGTATAAACTTTTATACTATAATGTATGCATACAAGCATCATATTGCACATAACTATTATCTTAGTTGCACATTAATATTAAAGTATAAACTTTTATATATAATTGCATATGATTATATAAATATACAAGTGTTTAGATATAATGTTGTGTTTAAATATTTTTATAAATGTTACATATATATAAATTAATATATGTAATACTTTTATAAATATTATATAGTAAATATATCACATTTATATAAAAATTAAAAATATTTTATATTTATGTAAAAATTTATATGGTATATAAATGTTTACAAATATGTATAAACATTTTATATGTTATATAAATGTTATACAACAAATTATATAAATGAATAGTTTTATGTAAATGTTGTATAAATATTTATAAACATTTATACATATGTGTGTGTGTGTGTCTATGTTTAACATTATATTTTTATATAAACATATCAAAGTTTATATATAATGTAATATGTTTATATATATTAAAGTATAGACATTTATATATAATGTCATATGATAATATAAATGTATAAAAGTATATATATAAAGTTAACTACTTATAATATTTTTGGAGACAATCAAAATAGAACCTATAAACATTGAGTTTGTTTTTTCTTAAATTACAGAAGTAGAAAACATTAATCATAATTATTTTTTCTTAAATTACAGAAGCATAAAACAATATGCATACATTTAGTATTTGAAATCCATAAAACCTTAAAAAATTAAATAGTAAAAGAACAAAGTTTACACTAACCATTTGTTGTTTCATTAATGGTGGAGAGTCAAAATCATATTAGTGATGTGAAAATAGAAGAAAGGAGAAAAAAAATTTGGAGAAAATTAAAAAAAAAATTAAAACCGAATATTCTGTATAAACCAACCTCCGTCAGTGGTAATCAAATTGAGAGAGATAGAGAAATATATATAGTATTTTGAAGGAGAACAGTAATAACAATCTTACCTGATAACAGAAAGATGTAGGGCCCATAGGTTGCTCCCATATTCTTGTTTTGCTTCACCTCTCTTCCTCTTCGAAAGATATAAAAAATGTTTTAAGTGCTTGAATACCTTAGTATTTTTTTTATCACAAAAACTATAAATAAAAATATGGATGTTAATATATTTAATAAAAAAGAGACAAAAATATAAAAGTAAACTAAAATTAAAAATATATCTTCTAGTCTTTATTAATGTAAATTTTTATTCATATTTTTATATATTTGAAATTATTTTTTAATAATATCCTATTTTTATAATTATATGAGGAGAATGTGTCATTCAAGAATCGCTAATCCTTAGACCATGGCATACTTTTAATATATAAAATTAAATAAAATATTAAAACAAAAAACATATAAAAAAAATTAAATCAATAAAGATTTGTGAAAATTTTATCTCAGCCCAAATAGCAAGGGAAATATCACTAGTTAAATGCATATATGAAAATTATCATTTAAGGAATAATTGCTTGCAATTAAATATAAAATCATAAAAAAAATTTCAAAATATTATATAGCAAGGGATTTTGTTTCGAGCTAATTAGCTAGGTAAAATTAGTTTCTAAAGTCATTCCTAAAATGCCGGCAAATTTTTGCATGAAAATTTATGATAATATTAGCTAGAGATAATTTCCAAACGAAAATTTCCATTTCTAATCCGTCAAATATCCATTACAAATTTGTAATTCAATGTAAAATAAAACATCTCTTCCTATTCTCAAGCTAATCCCCTACTAATAGCTATGGATTATTTATATTGATAATTTTTTTATCTTTCTAACTATCATTTATTTATCTATCAATCAATCAATCTATCTGATTATTAATCTATCATTCTATCAATATGTCTATCTATCTAGTTGTTTATATATATATATATATATATATATATATATATTACTATGTATGTATCGATCTATAAATATTTTTATCTATTTATTTATATATCTATCTGACTATCTAATCATCTATCTGTCTACCTACCTATTTGTTTTATATCTATTTGTCTGTCTGTCTATCTATCTATCTATTTGTTAATCAATCTAACTATATCTTTGTCTATCTATCTATATATTTTTATATCTTTCTATATAATTGTCTATATATCTAACTATCTATTTGTTTATCTATATATCTATCTATTTATCTGTCTATCTATTAATCTATTATTATGTCTATCAAGATATCTATCAATAAATAAATAAATAAATCTATCTATCTGGTTATATATATATATATATAACTATATTTAAAATTATATTTCTATCTATCTATCTAACTATTTATTAATCTTTCTATCTGTCTATCTATCTATCTATCTATGTGTTTGTCCGTCTATCTTTCTAACTATCTATATATCTAACTATCTGTAAGTCTATTTGTAGGTTTATTTATCTATCTATTTAGCTAATTATATATATATATATATATATATATATATCATTCTATTTATCTATTTGTCTATCTGTCTATCTTTATATATGTCTTTCTTTTTAGTTGTCTATCTTTCTAAATATTTAATTATGCATCTATCTATCAATCAATATATCTAATTATGGACCTATCTATTAGTCTATATATATATATATATATATATATATATATATATATATATATATCTATCTATCTATCTGTTTGTATTTCTATCTATCTATATATTTATATTTCTATCTGTCTATCAATCTATCTATTTATATATCTATCTTTCTATATATCTTTCAATCTATTTATCTATTTGTCTGTCTATATAATTATATATTTATATATATATATATATCTATCTATCTATCTACCTATCTCAATCTATCTATTTGTGCATTTGTCTATCTGACTATGTGTCTATATAGCTATTTATCTATCTATCTATTTATCTAATTATCTATCTATCTGTCTGTCTATTAGTATAACTATCTATCTATCTATCTGTCTAACTATCTCTCAATCTATGAGTATAATTGTTTATTTGTCTCTCTATCTATCTGTCTAACTATATATATATATATATAAATCTAACTATCTACTTGTTTATGTATCTATCTTTCTACCTACCTACCTATCTATCTATCTATCTTTCTTTCTTTCTAATTGTCTATATATCTGTCTATCTATCTATTTGTATTTATATCAATGTGTCTATTTGTTTATCTATATATATATATATATATATATATATATATATATCTATGATTCTATTTATTTATCTATCTATCTATCTAATTATCTATCTATCTATCTATTAAATTATCTATCTATCTTAATGTCTATCTATCTAATTATCTATTCGACTATCTAATTATATGTTTTTCTATCTATCTATCTATATGTTTGTTTGTTTATCTATTAATCAATCAATCTATCTATCTAATTATCTATATATCTATCTTTCTAATTATCTATTTGTGTATATTCCTATATATCAAATTAAATATCTATCTATCTATTTATATATCTATGTATATTTCTATCCTTTTATCTATATATCTATCTATCTATCTATATTTCAATTTATCTATATACCAATATACTTATCTATCTATCTATATAACTATCTGTCTGTTTGTCTGTTTATTTGTCTATTTGTCTATCTTTCTATCCGTCCATATATTTGTCTAACTAGTTGTCAATCTTTCTTTATATCAATCAATCTATCTATCATTTTATATATCAATCAATCAATCAATTTATCTCTCTAATTTTCTATCTATCTATTTTAATATATAAGTATATATCTATCTAACTATCTATCTATTTGTGTATATATATATATATATATATATATCTATTAATCTATATGTTTGTCTATCTATCTCTGTATCTATATATCTATCTATCTAATTATCTATATGTCTATATCTTTATTTATTTATCTATCTATCTATCTATTTGTCTGTCTGTCTATATAAATATTTATTTATCTATATATCTATCTACAAATTTATCTTTCTATCTATATTATATATAGTATCTATCTATATATATTTCTATTTACTTTCTATCTATCAATATATCATTCTAATTATCAATCTATCTATCTATATATCTACCTATATTTCATTCAATCTATTTATCTATCTATCTTTTAATTTATTTATTTATCTATCTATGTATTTATCTATCTATCTATCTACCTATCTATATATCTATCTACCTATCTATCTATTTATCTACCTATCTACCTATTTATCTACCTATCTACCTATCTATCTCTCTATCTATCTAACTATCTATATGTGTGTCTATCTAGCCATCTATCTATATATTGATCTATCTATCTATATATCTTCTATTTGTCTATTTATCTATTTTAAAATCTTTCTTTCTTTCTAACTATATATCTTTCTATCTATATTTCTATCTATCTATCTATCTATATACCTACCTACCTACCTATCTATCTATATTTCTATCTATTTATCTATATATGTTTTTAACTATCTATCTATCTATCTAATTATCTATCTATATTTATATCTATCTGTCTATCTAACTATCTATCTATTTATCTATCCGTCTATCTATCTATATATCAATCTGTCTATTAATCAACCAATCCATTTGATTATTTATATATCTTTCTATCTATCTATTCAGCTATCTATGAATCTATCTATCTACCTATATATCTATGTATCTATTTAACAAATTATATTTCTAACTATCTACCTATCTACCTATCGACCTATCTTTCTATCTAACTGTCTATATGTCTATCTATTTATATGACTTTCTATCTAGTTGTCAATCTATCTCTATATATTTTTATTTATCCGTTTATATATCTATCTATATATCTATGCATCAATATATCTATATTATATATATATTATATACCTATATATTTATATACCTATATATTTATATATCTATATATATATCTATCTATATAATGTATCTATTTATCTATGTATATTTATATCTATCTATCTATCTATATACATATATATCTATATATCTTTATATATATATATATATATATAAATATATCAATCAATCATTCTTTCTACTTATTTTTCTATCTATCAATATGTCTAAATGTCTATCAATCTAGTTGTCTATCTGTCTATATATATATCTATCTGACTGTCTATCGATTTATCTATCTATCTATCTATCTAATTATCTAACACTAATCATTATTTATCTCTCTATCTATCTAATATATATATATATATATATCTATCTATCCACTAATCTATCTATCTATCAATTTTAATATCTATCTATCTATGTAATTATCTATCTCTCTTTTTAACTATATAATTATATATTTATCTATTTTTTTATCTGTTTATCTTTCTATCTATCTATCTATCTCTCTATTTGACTATATATCTAACAAACTATTTTTTTAGTCAATCCATCTATCAAATTATCTATCTAAGTATCAAACAAACAAAAAATCTATCTATCTATCTATCTAATTATCTATTAATTAATTTATTTTTATCTCTCTGTTTATCTATCAATCTATCTATCTTTATATCTAATTATCAATGTATATTTATATCATTCTATTTTTATATCTATATATATATCTTTCTATTTATATATTTCCAATCTATCTACCTACATACCTATTTATTTATCTATCTATAAATCTATCAATTTATCTTTATATATATCTATTTGTCAATCTAAATATTTGTTTATATATTTTTTATATATTCATTTATCTATCTATCTATCTATCAATATACCTATCTATCTATCTAATTATCTATCAATCTATCTATCTAACTATCTTTCTATTTGTCTATCTATCAATCAATAAATCAATAAATCAATCAATCTGTCTATTTATATATCTCTCAATCAATCTATCTCTCTATCTATATCTCTACCTATCTATCTATGTGTTGTTTGTTTATCAATCTAGCTATCAATATATTTATCTATCAATATATTTGTCTGTTACTATATATATATATATATATATTATATATTTATATATATCTATCTATCTATCTATATTTTGTTTATTTGTTTATTCGTCTATCTATTTATCTTTCTACCTATCTATTTGTCTATCTATAAATCTATGTATATGTATATTTATCTATAAGTTTTTATGTCTATCTATGTATATATCTCTTTGTCTATCTATCTATCTATTAATAATTCTGTCTATCTATTTTTCTATTTATTAGTCTATCTGTCGATTAAACTAACTAACAATATAACTATCTATCTATTAATATATATATATATATATATATATATATATATATATATGTATATCTATCTATCTAACTTTCTATCTATCTATATATATATATATATCTATCAAACTAACTATCTAACTATCTATCCATCTATCTATCCATCTATTTATCTATCTATCATTCTATAAATCTATCTATCTATCTACCGATGTATGTAAGTATCTATCTATCTATCTACCTTTTCTTTCTTTATATCTACCTAACTACCTATCTACCTATCTACATATCTACCTATCTACCTATCTACCTATCTATATATCTTTATATCTATTTATCTATCTATATGTCTATCTATCTAAATATATATATATTTGTTAATTTTTTATATCTATTAAAAAATCAATAAATCTATCTATCTATCTATCTAATTATCTATATATCTATCTATATAAATATCTATTTGTGTATCTGCGTATGTGTCTATTTATATATATATCTATCTATTTATATATCTATGTATATTTTTATCTTTTATCCATATATCTATATATCTATCTATACCTATATACCTATCTATCTAACTATCTATCTGTCTGTTTGTCAATTTATTTGTCTATTTGTCTATCTTTCTATCTGTCCATATATTTGTCTATAGAGTTGTCTCTCTTTCTATATATCAATCAAAAATCTATCATTATCGCAATCAATTAATCAATCAATTTATCTTTCTAATTTTCTATCTATCTATTTTTATATCTAAGTATCTATCTATCTAATTATCTATCTATTTGTTTATATATATATATATATATATATAAATCTATCTGTTTGTCTATCTATCTCTATATCTATCTATCAAATTATTTATATGTCTAATCTTTATCTATCTATCTATCTATATGTTTGTCTATGTAAATATTTATTTATCGATATATCAAAATACAAATTTATATTTCTATTTATCTCTCTATATATCTATATAGTATATATCGATATATATTTGTATTTATCTTTCTATATATAAATATATCAATCTAATTATCAATCAAACAATCTATCTATCTATCTACATATCCTTCAATCTATTTATCTATCTATCGTTTAATCTTTTTATCTATCTATCTATCTATCTATGTATTTATATATCTATTTATCTACTTATCTATCTATCTATAAACCTATCTAACTATTTATCTACCTATCTACATATCTATCTATCTATGTATCAATCTCTCTATCTGTCTAACTATCTATATGTGTGTCTATCTTGTCATCTATCTATATATCTTTCTATCTATCTATCTTCTATCTATCTATTTATTTATCTATATATCTAAATATCTATATATCTTTCCAACTATATATCTTTCTATCTATATATCTATCTTACTATATATCTATCTATCTTTCCAACTATATATCTTTCTATCTATATATCCATCTTACTATATATATATATATATATATATATATATATATATATATATATATATATATATATATCTATATCTATCTATCTACTATTTATATACCATTATATATATATATATATATATCTTTTTAACTATCTATCAATCTATCTATCTATCCAATTATCTATCTATCTATCTAACTATCTATCCATTATCTATCTGTCTCTCTATCTATATATCTATCTATCTATTTATTTATCTATCTTTCTATCTATCTATCTATCTAGCTATCTATGAATCTATCTATCTATATATCTATCTATCTACCTATATATCTTTTTTATCTATTTACCTAATTATATTTATAACTATCTACCTATCAACCTATCTATCTATCTATCTTTATGTCTATATATTTATATGACTTTCTATCTAGTTGTCTATATATCTATTTATCTTTCTATCTTTCCGTTTGTATATCTATCTATCTATCTATGTATCAATATATCTATATATCTATATATTTATATATCAATATATCTATCTATCTGTCTAACCTATCTATTTATCTTTGTATACTTTTATTTATCTATCTATATACCTATATATCTATCTATATTTGTATATATCTATCTATATATCATTCTTTCTACCTATCTATCTATCTATCTATCTATCTATGAATATGTCTAATTGTCCAACAAACTAGTTGTCTATTCGATCTATATATATCTATCTATCTGACTATCTATCTATTCATCTATCTATCTATATAATTATCTATCACTAATCAATATTTCTATATATATATATATATATCTCTCTCTCTCTCTCTTGAACTATCTATCTTATAATTTATCTATGTATCTTTTTATATATTTATCTATCTATATATGTATATATCTATCTATGTGTTTGTTATCATATATATATATCTACCAATCTCTCTATCTATCAATTTAACTATCTATCTATCTTTTTATCTATCTAATTATATATTTATCTATTTCTCTATTTGTCTATCTTTCTATCGATCTATCTCTCATTTTGTATATCTATCTAACTAAGTATTTTTTTTAGTCTATCTATCTATCTAAGCAACCAACAATCAATCTATCAATCTATCTATCTATCTAATTATCAATTAATTAATATATCTTAATCTATCTATTTATTTATCTCTCTTTCTATCATTATATCGATTTATCTATGTATATTTATATCATTCTATTTATATATCTATTTATATATCTATTTATATATCTTTCTATCTATATATGTTTCTTTCTATCTACATACATATCTAATTATCTAATCAATCTATCAATCTGTCTATCTTTGTGTCTATTTTTCTTTATATCTATTTGTTTATATAATTTTTTATCTAATCATCTATCTTTCTATCTATCTATCAATATATCTCTCTATCTCTATAATTATCTATCTATTTATCTATATATCTATCAATCAATCGATTAATAAATCAATTAATCTATCTATTTATATATATCTCAATCAATCTATATCTCTATCTATATCTCTACAGATCTATCTAAGTGTCTGTTTATCTATCTATCTATCTATCAATACATATATCTATCTATATATTTGTCTGTTACTATATATATATATATATATTTATATATTTATGTATTATAGTTTATTAGTTTATCACTATGTGTTTATGTGTCAATAAATCTACCTATCCATATATCTGTCTAATTTTGTATCTATCTATCTGTCTATATGTCTATATGTCTATCTGTCTATATATGTATTAAACTATCTATCCATCTGTCTATATGTTTATCTATATATTTATCTATCTATTTATTTGTCTATCTATCTATCTATCTATATGTATATCTATCTAAATATCTATCAATCTATATATTTATGTTTCTATTGATCATTTTGTTTATTTGTCTATCTGTCAAACTTTCAAACAATCAATATGTCTATATGTCTTTCTCTCTGTCTGTATATTAGTCTATCAGTCTATAAGAATATGTGTTTATCCATCCACCTGTCTATCAATCAATCTATTTATTATCTATCAATTTGCCTAACTATTTATTTTTCTATCTATATATTAGTTCAACAACTTATTTGTCTACCTATCTAGGTGTGTGTGTGTATGTGTGTGTGTATATATATATATATATATATATATATCTGTATATCTATCAATCTATCACTCTATCAATTTACAATCTCTCTATCTTTCAAGTACTATCTAATTCACTAACTATCAAAATATCTAGTTACCTATCTATTTATCTATCTATGAGTCTACCTATCTACCTATTTAACTATCTTTCAATTTTTCAGTCTTTAGATATATCAATTTATCTTTCTTTATATTTATCTTATTGTCCATCTTTCTATCTTTCTATATTTCTATTTGTTTATTTGTATATATGTTGAATTATCTATTTGTCTATATGTTTATATATCTATTTATCTAAGTCAATCTATCTATTTCTCTATCTATCAATTTATTTTTATATTTTTCTATCTGTCTAACTATCTATTTGTCTAACTATATATCTATATATTTGTTTATCTGTTTCTCTATCAATCTGTTAAAATATCAATTTGTTATTAAGACTATGTGTCTATCCATCTATCTATTTATCTATCTATCTATCTATTTATCTATTTATCTATCTATCTGTTATTCTATCTAATTATCTAATTCTCTATCTATCTATTTATATATCTATCTTTATCTCTAATATATATATGCCTCTATGTCAATATTTCTATCTGTCTATTTATTGATATGTCTTTCTATCATTCTGTGAATTTGTGAATATTAATATCTTTCTATCTACCAAAATCACTAACTATCGAACATCTATCTATCTTTCTATCTATCTAACTATATAACTATCTTTTTATCTATTAGTTAATCATTATATCTTTCTATCTATCCATTTGTCTATCTATATATCTATCAATTTCTCTATTTGTCTATTTGTCAATTTGTGTATCTTTCTATTTATCTATTTGTCTATCTATTAATCTTTCTATCAGTCTATCGATCTTTTTATCTATCAATCAATCAATCTATCTGTGTATATGTATATCGATCTATGTTTCTATTTATCTATCTATTAATCTATCTACCTATCTATATATCTATCTGTCTATCTAAAAATATATGAAACAATCATATGTATTTATATCTATTAGCCTATCTATCTATCTATCTATTTGACTATCTATCTATCTATCTGGCTGTCTGTCTATCTATCTATATATTTGTCTATCTATATATCTATCTATTATATGTCTATCTATAAATCTATCTATTTATCTATTTATCAATTTATAAATAGATATGTCTATCTATTTGTCTAACAAAATATCCATCTATCTATCTGTTTATCTTTGTATTTAACTATCTATTTATATGCATGTCTATCTATCTATCTATATATCTGTCTATTTATCTATATTTCTATATGTCAATGTATATGTCTATCTACCTACAATCACTTATTCATTCAATCTATCTTTCTATATGTCAACCTATATGTCTATCTATCTATCTATCTATTTATGTATTTATCTATCTTTATTCTATCTATCTATTTATTTATCTATTTATTTATATAAATATCTGTCTATCTAGCTATCTATCTATTTATCTATATGTATATAAATCTAACTATCTATATGTCTCTCTATGTGCCTATCTATCTATCTATATATCTATTACCTACCTGTCTATCTATTTGTCTATCTGTTTGTCTATCTATCTATCTATTTATTTATCAGTCTATCTATTTATCTATCTTTCTCACTATTTGTCTATCAATCTTTTTATCAATCTTTTTATATATCTATCAATCTATCTACCTATTAGTCTATCTATTAATATCATTATCTCTGTAACTATATTTGTCTAACTATCTATCTATTTATCTTTCTATCTATCTAGTTGTCTATCTATCTATCTATTCATTCGTCTATTTATCTTCGATCAATTTGTCTACCTATCTTTCTATCTATTTTTCTTTTTATCTGTTTATTTAGATGTCTATATATTTATTGAATATTCTATCTATTTATATATCTATCTAAATTTCTATCTATCTACTGTATGTTCTATCAATATGTCAATTAATCTTTCTATAAATCTATCAATCTGTCTAACAATCTATCTATAAATATTTATTTCAAAAATCTATATATTTGTTTATAAAACTATCTATCTATTTGTCTATTTATCTGTCTATCTAACTAACTAACTATCTATCTATATATCTATTGATCAATCAATCAATCTATCTAATCTATCAATCTATCCATCAATTTCTATAACTATCTATATATTTATTTTTCTATCTATCTGTCTATTTATATATTTATATATATGTCTATCTATCTATCTATATGTATATCTATCTATCTATCTGTCTGTCTGTCTATTTGTCTATCTGTATGTCAACCTACCTCTATATCTATCTATCTATCTATTTATTTGTCTCTCTATCTACTATCTATCTATTTATCAATCAGTCTATCAATCTATCTAACAATATGTCTATTAAACTATCTATCCAAATATTTTTATATCTGTCTATCTGTCTGTCTATCTTTGTGTCTATAAGTCAATCAATATATTTGACTATCTATTAGTCTGTCTGTCTATCTATATGTCTATCTATTTATCAATCAATCTATCTTTTTATCTATTTATTTATTGATATATCTTACTTTATATTTATTAATATATCTATCTAATAATCTATCTATCTATTTTTCAATCAATCAATCATGCAATCTATCTATCTATATGTCTATCTATCTAGGTGTCTATATATCTATCTGTCTGTCTGTCTCTCTATAAATATGTCTATAAATCCGTGTATAATCATGCCTATAAATCTATCTATCAATTTGTCTATTAATTTATGTAACAATATGTCTATTAATAGGGTGATCAATCAATCTACCAATCTACCTATCAATCTAAATTTTAATCTGTCTATCAATTTGTCAATCAATCAATCAATAAATTTGTCTATCTATGTATCTATCTATCTATGTGTCTATCTATTTGTCTATCTATCTGTCTGTCTATCTATCTATCTATCTAAATTTTTGTCTATCTATCATTCTATCTATCTTTATAAAAATCTATCTATATATTTGTTTATCTTTCTTTCTATCTAACTTTCATTTTACCTACCTACCGACGTATCTATCTACCTATTTCTCTATCTATCTATTAATTGTCTATAATTTATCCTTCTATTTTTTTATCAATATATCTATCAATCAATCTATCTATCTATCTAAATATCTATCTATCTATTTGTGTATTTATCTATTTGTTTGATTTTTTGTTTATCTATTTATGAGTCTATCTATTTGTCGATCTTTCTGTATGTATACATGCCTATCTATTTGTTAATCAGTCTATCTATCTTTCTATCGGCCTATCTATTCATTTGTCTACCTCTTTGTTTGCTCGAGTATCAGTATACTTGACTGTGTATATGCTAACTATCTATCTACCAAATTATTTTTCTACCTTACTAGTTGTCTATCTATATGTCTGTCTGTGTGTCTATCTCTTTGTCTGTCTATCTATTTGTTTGTCCATTTTTCAATATATCTTTATATTGTATTGTTTTCTATCTGTCTGTTAGTGTATCTGTTATTCTATCTATTTTTCTATCTCCGAGTTTGTCAGTCTATTAGTCTATCAGTCTATAAGTCTACTAGTCTATTAGTTTGTCAGACTTCCAGTCTATTAGTTTTCAGTCTATCATTTAGTCTATTTGTCTATTTGACTATCTGTATATGTGCCTATGTGTCTAATTGTCTATCTATCTTTTTATCTTTCTCACTATCTCTCTATCTCTATATCTCTCTATCTTTCTATCTCTCTATCTCTCTATCTCTCTATTTTTCCATATCTCTCTCTTTATCTCTCTATTTATCTATCTCTATATCATTATATCTCTCTATCTCTCAATTTTCTATCTCTTTCTTTCTATCTCTCTACCTCACTATATCTTTACCTACTTACATACCTAGCAAGCTACATACATACCAGCAATATGTATATCGATCTATCTACCTACTTTTCTATCTATCTCTCTAACTTTCTTTCTGTGAAAATTTATCTATCAGTCTCGTTATCTCTATGTTTCTTTGTCTTTCTCTCTATCTATCTATCTAACCAACTATCTTTCTATCATTCTATCTATATATCTATCTATCTATCTCTATCTCTCTTTCTCTCTACATGTCCATCTGTATATCTGTCTATCTATCTATCTATGTATATGTCTATCTGTATATCAGTCTATCAGTCTATTTGTCTATCAGTCTATCAGTCTATCTATTTCTTTGTCCATCATTATATCTACCTACTTGTCTAACTAACTATCTATCTAGCTATATGTACATCTATCTATCTATCAAACTATCTATCTGTATACTAATCTATCTATCTATCTTTCTATCTATCAAATTGTATATCTATATGTCTATCTATTTATAAATCTATTTGTCTATATGTCTATCTCTATAATCAATCAATCTATTTGTCTATCTGTCTAACTATATATTTTTATAAGTATATATCTATCTATCTGTCTATATATCTATCTATCTATTTATCTATTTATCTATTAGTCTATCTTTCTATTTATCTATTTTTCTATCTGTCTATATGTCTATTTCTATATCTGTTTAGCTATATATATGTCTCTATGTAAATCTGTATATATATCTAGTTATATATCTGTCTATTTGTCTATTTGACTATATATCTATATGTTTATATGTCTATTAGTCTATCTGTATAATTTTACAAATCTATTTATTTATCTGTTTATATGTTTATTTGTCTAATTGATTTATTTCTATATAAGTTTATCTACCTATCTATCTATCAATGTGTGTATTTGATTACCTGCCTATCTATGTATCTATTTATCTATCTGTCTTTTTAGCTATATATCTATCTGCCTATTTTTCTATTTGTCTATCTGCCTATATGTGTATCTGCTAATTGGACTTTCTATCTATTTGTCTGTCAATTAGTCTAGCAGTCTGTCCATCTACAGTCTTTTAGACTTTTATTCTATTAGTTTATTAGTTTGTTAGTCTATATATCTATATATCTTTCTTTCTATATGTTTGTCTATCATCTTTCTATCTATCTATCTATGTATCAGTCTATTTCATTATGTCTCTATCTATATATCTTTGTATATCTCTCTCTTTGTATATATCTATCTATTTCTTTATATCTATATCGTGTTATCTTTCTCTCTTTATATCTCTCTCTTTATATCTCTATCTTTCTATTTCTTGATATCTCTTTATATCTATCTTTTTTTCTCTCTATATCTCTACCTCTCTATCTCTCTACTTATATATCTCTCTATCTCTCTACCTACTTACCTTCGTAACTAGCTACCTACCTACCTAGCTTTTTGTCTATCTATCTAAATGTTTTCTTATCTATATATTGATCTATCTATTTGTCCATATGTCTATTCTTTATATATCTAGCTATCTGTCTATTAGTCTATCAGAGTCTCTGTTTAACTATTTGTCCCTTTGCCTCTTTGCCTATATTTTTGTCTATCTCTTTATCTATCTCTCAATCTCTCTCTGACTATCTGTCAATCTATCTATCTATTATCTATCTATCTTCTGCCTATATGTCTATCTATCTATCTATCAAATATTCTATTTATCTATCAATCAATCTATTTATCTATCTATCTGTCTAACTATTTATCTATATATATCTCTATCTATTGATCGATCTATCTATCATTATGTCTATTTGTCTATAGGTCTATATGTCTATCTATCTTTATGTCTATCTATCAATCTGTCTATCTATTTATCAATTTATTTGTCTATCTATCTATCTATCTATCTGTCTGTCTATCTGTCTATTTGTCTATGTGTCTATATGTATATTTGTCTAACTGACTATCTGGTTATCAGTCTATCTATCTACCTTTATATCTGTTTGTCTATCTATCTACCTATCTATCTGTCTATTTATCTTTCTATTTTAGATTTATCTATTTTTCTATCTTTTTATCTGTCTATCTGTCTATTTGTGTATATGTATATTTGTATAACTATCTATTTATATCTCTATCTGTATATCTTTATATCTATCTATATGTCAATCTATATATCTATCTATCTATATGTCTATCTATCTATTAGTCTAAATGTATATGTGTCTATTTTTTTTATCTATCTATTTATTTTTATATTTTTCTATATATCTACTGGTGTATATATTTATCCACCTATCTATCTATTTATGCATCTATGTGTATATATATCTCTATTATATTTGAGTATCTTTCTATCTATCTATTTATCAATTATTTATTAGTCTTTTTATCCATTTGTTTATCTGTTTATCTATCTATCTATCTATTTGTATATCTATATATCTATCTAACTGTTTATTTGTCTATTTTTCTATTATTCTATTATTCTATTTGTGTATCTATATATCTATCTAACTATTTATCTGTCTCTCTATTTATCTATCTACCTACCTATTTGTCTATTAAATTTTTTTTGTATAACTAACTAACTATTTATTGATTTCTTAATCTATCTATCTAACTCTATATATGTGTATCTATCTATCTATTTGTCAGTCTATCCAACTATCTATCAATCTGTCTACCTGTCTGTCTATATATCTATTTTGTTATCTGTATATCTTTATGTCTATCTTTTTGTCTATCTTTCTGTCTATCTACCTGTCTATATTTTATATTAATCTATCTTTTAATTTGTCTATCTATCTATCTATCTATCTGTCGGACTATCTATCTATTTATCTATCTATTTTATGTGTATCAATCTATCTATCTATCTATCAGTCTGTCTATCTATCAATCTATTTCTTTATATATCAATCTATAAGTCTATATATCTATCTAACTATCTGTGCATCTATCTATCTATCTATCTATCTATTTTTTATCAATCAATCAATCTATCTATCTATCAATTTGTCTATCAATATATATATATCTTCCAATTTTCTTATCTTTCTATCTACATATGTATATATTTGTCTGTCTATCTTTTTATCAGTGTGTCAATCTATCTATTTGTCTATCATTCTATCTATCTATCTATGTTTCTATATATCTATAAATCTATCTAACTATCTAAATATTTATCTTCTATATGTATATCTGTCTAACTATCATATTATCTTTTTATCTATCAATCAATCAGACTATATGTCTAACTATCTATTATCTTTATATCTATCAGTCTGTTAGTAATTATGTCTAACTATGTTGCGATCAATCCATATATCTATTTTACTTGTTTATCTATCAATTTGTTATTATGTTTTATAGTTTATCTATCTTTCTATCTATCTGACTATATAACTCTGTATTTATATATATATATATATATATATATCTATATCAATCTATCTATGTTTCTGTCTGTCTATCATTCTATCTACCTATATATCTTTCTCTCTATCTGTCTATTTTTCTACTTGTCTATATCTCTATTTATATATTTGTCTATGTGTCTATTTGTATTCTATCTATCTCACTATATATCTATCTGTCAAAATATATATCTCTCAATCTATCTATATGACTCTTTGTCTATCTGTCTATATATCTATCTATCTCTATCACTATTTAGCAAGATATCTTACTATCTAAGTATCATTTGTTTATATGTCTAATAGTCTATCTGTATATCTATCTATCTATCTATCTATCTATATATCTATTTGTATATCTTTCGATATGTCTATCAATCAATCTGTCTATATAGTCAATCTAATTATCTATATGTAAATTTATCTATTATATAACTGATTAATATATATATATATCTATCTGTCAATCTATATATCTGTCTATTTTGATATCTATCTATCTATTTGTTTATCTATCTATCTAACTATCTGTCTATCAGTCTATTTCTTTATCTTTCTATTAGTCTATCAATCATTCAATCTATTAGTCTATAATCAATCTATCTATCTATCTATTTTTTATCTATATATTTATGTCTATCTTTAAACCTATGTAACTAACTAACTAACTATCTTTCTATTTATCTATTTCTCTAACGGTCTAAATATATTTCAATCTATCAGTATATTAGTCAATCATTCTCTCTATCTATCTAAGTATATATATATATATATATATATATCTATCAATCTATTTTTCTATCTATTTTTCAATGTCTATATATCAATCAATCAATCTTTTTATATGCCTATCTATCTATATTTTTCTTTGTATATCTATCTATCTATTAATTTGTCTATCTGTCTATTATCTATCTATCTATATATCTATCTAAGTATATGTCTATCTCTATATATGTCAATCTAATTATCTATCTATCTGCCTATCTATCTATCTATATATCTGGCTACCTATCTATCTATCTGTCAATATTTCTATCTGTTTATTTGTCTATCAATTTATGTGTCTATCTATCTATCTAACTATCTATCTCTCTATTTCTTTATCAATCTATCAGTCTATCTATCAATATTCCATATGTTAATATCTATCATTAATTTTTCTATCTATCTATCTATTTATATATTTGTTGATGTATCTTAGTATCTAACCATCAAACTATCTATCACTCTGTATGTCTAACTAAATAACTATGTTTCTATGTATTAGTCTATTAGTCTATCAATTTATATGCCTATCTCTATATCTATTTAATAATATATTTTTATATTTGTCTATTTGTCTATATGTCAATTTGTCTATTAGTCTATCATTCTATCTATTTAGGTATCTACCTATCATTCTATCTATTTGTATATATATATCTATCTTCATAACAATCTATCTGACTATTTGTCAATTTATCTATCTGCTATCTATTTCTCTGTCTATATGTCTATATGTCTTTTTGTCAATTTATCTATCTATTTATCTATCTGTCTATTTTTTTAAATATCTATCTATATGTCTATATATCTATTTGTCTATCTGTATATCAATCTATTGATCAATCAATCGATCTATCTATCTATCAGTCTATCTATTCTTTTGTCATTCAATATATCTATTTGTTTATCTATCTATATGTCTATTTATCTATCAATCTATATGTCTATCTATATATCAATCTATATGTCTATCTATCTATATATATGTATATCTTTCTATCTATCTGTCTATCTTTCGATCTATCTGTCTATCTTTCTATCTAACTATCTATATAATTGTCTATCTATTTGTTTATCTATCTAAATATCTAACATTCTAACTATCTATATGTCTATATGAATATCTATCTAACTAGCTTTCTATTTATTAGTTTTTTGAACTATCTATCTATCTGCCTATCAATCTATCAATTTGTATATCTATCTATTTGTGTATTTATCTATTTGTCTATCTATTTTTATGTCTATCTATCTATATATATATATATATCTATTTGTCTATCTATCTATATGTATATCTATCCGTTTGTCTTTTTGTCTATCTGTCTTTCTATCTAACTTTTTATGTGTCTATCTATCAATCTATCAATTAATCTATCTATCTATAATACTATATATCTATATGTCTATATGTCTATTTATCTATCTAGCTATTTTTCTATTAATCTATATATCTATCTATCTATCTATCTATCTATGTATTTTTATATCTCTTTATCTATCTAAATATCCAATTAATTTTCTATCTTTTAGTCTATTTTTTTATCTATATATATATATATATATATGTCTATCTTTCTATCGATCTATATATCTCTATATTTTTATATCTATCATCTATTTATTTGTCTATATATCTATCTATCAATTTTTTATTATATCAATCAATCAATCTATATATCTATATATCAATATATCTATCTATCTAGCTATTTGTCTATCATTATATATATATATATATATATATATATATATATATATATATCTATATCTATCTATTTATTTTTCTATCTAACTAACTATCTATCTCTCTACCTATCTATCTATTTGCATATCTATCTATCTTTCTATATATCTATTTGTCTATCTTTTTTTGGTCTATCAGTCTATAAAACTTATTATGAATCTGACTATCTATTTATCTATCTCTCTATATGTATATCTTTGTATCTATCTATATGTTTATTTATCAATTTGTCTATTTATTTATCTATCTATATGTATATATATATTTTATTTCGAAATGTTTATATGTCATTCTATCAATTTATGTAACTATTTAAATATCAATATTTGTATTTATTTTTATATCTAATAATCTAATTGTCTTTCTGTCTATCTGCCTACTTGTCAATCTTTTTATCTATCTATCATTCAATTATTTTATCAATTTATCATTCTATTTAAAAATCTATCAAAATATCTATGGATCTATCAATCTATATGCATATCTGTCTATCTTTTTATTTATCTATCTATCTTTCTTTCTGTCAATATATCTATCTCTTTATCTTTTATCTACCAATCTTTCTATCCTTATATATATATCTATCTATCTATCTATCTATCTGTGTGTGTGTGTGTCTGTGTGTGTGTGTGTGTGTATATATCTATTTATCTTTTTATCTACCTATCTATCTATCTTACTATCTAACTTACTATCTATCTATCTTGCTATCTATTTAAGTGTCTATCTATCTATTTATTTATATCTCTGTCTGCCTATTTTTTTATCTCTTTATTTGTTTATCTTTTTATCTATTTATCTGTCTATCTATCTATCAAAATGTATATCTATCTATCTATCTATATGTCTATCTCTTTAACTTTCCATCTTTCTTTCTATCTATTTTTCTAAATGTCTATATGTCAATCTATCTATTTGTCACTATCTTTCTTTCTTTTTGATTATTTTTCTAACTATCTAATTAGCTTTCTATCTATTAGGCTTTCAATTAATCTATCTATATATCTATCTATCTATCTATTTATCCATTTATATATTTATCTATTTATCTATATATATATATATCTATCTATTTATCTACCTATATATATATATCTATCTATCTATCTGCCTATCAATGTGTCTAATAATATATCGATCGATCTATCTATATATGAATCTGTTTATCTATCTATCTTTATCTATATATCTATTAATCTACCAATTTACTTATTTACCTCTATCTATCTATCTGTCTACCTATCTATTTAGCTATGTGTCAATATATCAATATTTCTTTCTATCTATTTTTCAATCTATATATCCGACTATCTATATGTCTATGTATCTAAATAACTATTCAACTATGTATTTGTCAGTCTCTCTAACTAACAATCTATCTATTTGTCTATATGTCAAAGATCTAAATCTCTATTTGACTATCTATCTATCTAGTTAACTTCTTATCTTACTATCTACAAATATGTATAATGCCTATATGTCTATCTATCTATTAATCTATATAACAATCTATCCATCTATTTGTATATTTATCTATCTAACTATCTTTCATTCTGTGGATCTCTCTATCTTTCAATCTTTCTAAATGTTTATATGCCTATGTTACTATTTATGTAAATATCTAACTTTCTATCTACTTATCTATCGCTTTATCTAACTATCTAATTATCTTTATTTTTACTAATCAATTAGTTAATGTGTCTATCTTCCTATCTAAATATTTATTTGTCTATCTACCTATCTATATATCAATCTATATATCTATATGACTATGTGTCTATCTATATATCTTTTTTTATCTATCTATATATCTATCTTTCTATCTATCTGTATATCTCTCTATCTCTCTATCTGTATATATATATATATATATCTAAGTATATGTTAATTTGTTTATCTAACACTCTATTTATCTATCTATTTATATATCTATCTATTTGTCTATTTGTCTATTGATCGATCTAATCTATTTATCTGTCTATGTATTTATTTGTATTTCTCTTTATCTATCTATTTGCCAATTTGAATAACTGTCTATATGTCAATCTCTCTATCTATATATTTGTTTGTCTATCTGTCTTTCTATCTATTTGTCTATCTATCTATGTATTTTTTAATCTATCTATCTATCTATTCATCTATATGCCTATCTATTTATATGTTTATCTATCTATCTATCAATTTATCTATCTACCTATATTATTATTTGTTTATCTATCTATCTATCTATTTATTTGTTTATTTATCTATCTTTATGTATATTTGTTTACATATCAAATATATTTATATGTATATTTGTTTATCAGTTTATCTTTTTTTTCTATTTATCTATCTAACTATTTGTCTATCTATCAATGTGTTAATTTTTCAATCAATGAATCTCTCTAGCTATCTATCAGTATATCTAAATATCTTACTCTAACTGTCTAACTATCTATCAGTCTATCTATTTATCTATCTAACTATCTAATTCTCTTTCTGTCTATCAATCTTTTAGTCAATTTGTCTATTATCTAATAGTCTATTAGTCTTTCTATCTATCTGTCTGTCTATCTATTTGTCTACCTGCCTATATGTTTATCTATCTATATATTTGTCTATATGTCTATCTTTCTTTCTCTTTATCTACTCACCTATCTATCTATTTATATATCTATCTTTCTTTATGTATATTTATATATTAGTCTAGCTATCTATCTATTTATCGAGCTAGCTATCTATCTATCTGCCTATCTATCTATTTAACTATCTAACTATTTGTCTAGTTTTTGATTTGACTATATTACAATCAATCTACTTTTTCTCTATCTATCTATTTGTCTATATGCCTATTTGCCTATTTGTTTATCTATCAATCTGTTTATGTTTCTATTTGTCTATCTATTTATCAATCTATATATCTTTTTATATGTCTATCTGTCTATCTATCTATATGTTTAACTGTCTATCTTTCTATCATTTTATATGTCTATCTTTTTATATATCTATATATTTGTTATTCTATTTATCTATTTATTTGTCTATCTTTATATATGTCTATCTTTCTATCTCCCCATCTTTCAAGGTGTCTATGTGCCTATCATTCAATTAATCTATCTTTCTATATGTCTAACTTTGTATTATATATATATATATGCCTGTGTATTTATTTATCTATCTATATATCTATCTGTCTATCTATCTATTTGTCTATCTTTTATCCATGTATCAATCTATCTATATATATTACTATCTATCTTTCTATTGATATGTGTATATGTATATATGTCTATCTATTTATATGTCTATGTCTCTATTTTTATTTTTGACTATTTGTTTATCAATCTATCTATATATATGCTTTTCTGCTTATCTATCTATCTATCAAACTATTTGTCTATCTATAATTTGACTATTTGTCTATAAATCTATATGTTAATCTATTTATATATCTTTTTTTATATGTCTGTCTATTTATATGTTTATCTCACTTTCTCCCTATCTGTCTATCTATCTATCAGTCTATGTATCTATATATCTATTTAATTGTCTATAGATCACTATTTCAATCTATATATCTATCTTTCTTTCTTTTTGACTATATGTCTATTTATCTATCTATCTATCTAATTGTGTATTTTTATATTTCTATATCTATCTATCTAATTATTTATTTTGTATCTATCTATCTGTCTATTTGTCTTTGTGTTAATCTTTCTATCAATCTATGTATCTATCTATCTTTATTTCTTTTAATCTATCAATATGTAAATCTATGTATTTGTATATCTATCTATTTATCTATCTATCTAACTATCCAACTTTATATCTACATATCTGTCTAACTATTTTTTAATGTTTCTATCAATTAGTTTATCAGTCATCGGTCTATCTATCTATTTTTCTATTTGTCTATCTGCATATCTATCTATCTATCTACCTATCTATTTTTATCTCTATCTTTTATCTAACTATTATTTATTATTTATTATTTATTTATCTATCTGACTAAATGCATATCTCTTTAACTATCTATTTGTCTATATGTCAAAATGTTTATCTATCAATCTGTATATCTAACTATGTATCTATCTATATATCTATTTATCATTCTATCTATGTGTGTATCTATCAATCTTTTATCTATCTATATATTTGCATTTTTATTTATTTGTCTATATGTCTATCTATTTTTCTATATTTTGTCTATTTGTCTATCTGTATATCTATTTATCTATTTAAATATTAATCTATCAATCCATCTATGTCTGTATCTTTCTATATGTCTATATGTCTCTATGTCTCTATGTCTCTCAATCTATCTAACTATATTTATATATGTCTATCTATCTATCTAAGTGCCTATCTAATAATTTGTAAATCAATATGTCTATCTATCTATTTATATATTTGTCTATCGATTTGTCTATCTACCTATCTATCAATCTATATATATATATATCTATCTGTATGTATGTCTTTTTGTTTTTTTATCTATATGTTTATTTATTTATATATCTATTTCTCTAGCTATCTATAAGTCTATATGTATATCTATCTATCTGGTAATCAATATATCTATCTATCAGTCTATCTAACTATTAATCTATCTACCCATCTATATGTCTATGCATCTATTTTTATTTCTATCTATCTATCAATTTGGCTATTTGTCTATCTATATATCTACCTATCTTCCTTTCAGTCTATCTATTTCTTTATCTTTGTATATGTTTATATGTTTATCTATCTATCTAACTATATTTTTTTATGTCTATCGATCTATGTATCTTTCTATTAATTAGTCTATATATCTATCTATCTATTTGTTTGTCTATCTATTTGTCTATCTATCTATCTATCTATCTATATATCTATATATCTTTCTATCTAATTTATGTCTATCTATCTATATATCTATTTTTCTATCTATCTATATGTCTATCTGTATATCTATCTATCTCATAATCAATATAGCTATCTATTTGTAAATGTATCTAATAATCTATCTATCTATTTATCTATGCATCTATCTATCTATTTATTTGACTATCTATCAATCTATATATCTACATATCTTTCTTTCTATCTATATATCTATATGTCTATCTTTCTATATATATCTCTATTTGTCTGTCTATTTTTTTATCTCTCTATTTATCTATTTGTCTATCTATCTAAACTATCTTTCAATTATTTATATGTCTATTTGTCTATTTGTCTATTTGTCTATTTGTCTATCAATCTATTTGTCTATCTGTCTATTTATCTATATATTTATGTATCTATCTATCTATTTATCTATGTGTATGTCTAAGTATTTATATATATATATATGTGTCTATTGGTCTATATAAATATTGTCTAAGTATCTATATATCTATTTGAATATCTATCTATCTGATAATCAATATATATATCTATCTATCTGTCTATCTGTCTTTGAATCTATTTGTCTATCTATCTATTTATCTATTTAAATATTTGTCTATCTCTATATCTACATATCTTTCTTTTTGTCTAACTATCTATCAATATGTGAATATATCTATCTAACTATTTATCTTATATTTGTATTTCTATCTAACTATCTAATTGCCTTTCTATTTTACAATCTTTTAGTATAAATGCCTATATATGTATTTCTAACTATCTATCAATCAATTTATTTATCTATCTATTTATCTAACTATTTATTTATTTATATATCTTTCTGTGTATCTGACCATATGACTATTTATTTATATGTATTTTTATCTATTTATCTATCTACATATTTGCAAATTTGTCTATCTATCTAAATGTCTATAAATCTATCTATTTATCTATCTATCTGTTTATTAGTTTATCTATTAATCAATCAATAAATCTGTCTATCTATCAATCTGTCTATTTATCTATCTATCTATCTATATTTCTATCTATCTATATATTTCTCTCTATTTATCTCTATCATCCTAATTGTTTAGTTGTATATCTTTCTTTATGAGTATCTATATATCTATCTATTTGTCTATCTTTCTATCTTTCTATCTATCTATCTGTATAGCTATTTATCTATCTATTTGACAATCTATCTCTTCATTTATCTATCTATTTGTCTATATATATATATATATATGTGTGTGTCTGTGTTTATATGGTTATTTATCTATCTATCTATTTATCAATCTATTTGTCTGCCTATAAAATCTATCTATTTGTCTATCTATCTATCTAACTATCTAACTATCTGTCTATCTATTGATCTATCTATCTGTCTTTATGTCTATCTAATTATCTATATATCTGTAAATCTATATATATATATTTATTATTCTATCTATCTTTCTATCTATCTATCTATCTATCTATCTAAATATCTCTCTATCTTTTTATATGTCTATTTATCAATCAATCTCTATGTGTATCTAACTATTTGTGTATTTATTAATCTATCTCTCTATCTATTTATATTTCTTTTATATCTATCTTTTTATCTTTCTTCTTATCTATCTATATGTCTATATGTTTATCCGTGTATCTGTAAATCTGTCAATCTATAAATCTAAGAATCTATTTATCTACCTATCTATCTATTTGTCTAATTGTCTAACTATTTATCTGTTTATCTGTTAAACTTTCTAACTATGTTTCTCTCTATTAGTCTATTAGTCATCAATCTATCTAACGTTATATTAGTCTATCTTTCTATGTGCCTATTTTTTTATCTGTCTATTTGTTTATATGTCAATTTTTTTATATGTCTTTTACTCTATATATCTTTCTTTCTTTCTTTTTATCTGTCTATCTTTTTATCTATCTATATTTCTATCTATATGAGTGTATATCTGTATATCTATCTGTATATAAGTTTATATGTCTCTCTATCAATATATATATATATATATATATATATATCTATCTTTCTATCTTTCTTTTTAAATATCTATATATATATATATATGTATCTATTAAATTGTCAATTAATAAATCTATGTATATGCATATCTATCCAACTTCTATCTTTCTATTTCTCTAACAATTTAACTTTGTTTATAAATATATTTGTCATTAGTATATCTATCTATTTGTCTTTATGTCTATCTATCTATCTGTCAATATATCTAAATGTCTATCTGTCTATCTATCTATCTTGCTACCTATCTTTCTATCTATCTAACTATTTTCCTTTCTGAAAATCTTGCTATATATCTATTTTTCTATCTATCTTTCTACCTATTCGCCTAAAAACCTATATGTCTATATGTATATTTGTCTATCTCAAATTGTCTAACTATATAAGTATTTCACTATTTATCTCTATGTCTATCTATCTATTTATTTATTTATCTATATATCTATCTATCTATCCATCTGTGTGTATGTATGTCTGTCTGTCTATATATCTATTTATTTGCTTATTTGCTTATTTGTCTATCTAACTATCTATTTATCAACCTATATGTATATCAGTCTATCTGTATATTTGTATATCTAAGTATCTACCTATCTATCTATCTTTATATCTATCTTTATATCAATCAATATATCTATCTAACTATCTTACTATTTATTTTGTTATCCTTTTATCTAACTATCTATGTATCTAACTTTTTATTTATTTGATTATCTATCTATTGACTATATGTCTATCTTTATATCAAACTACCTTTCTACATTTCTACATGTCTGTCTTTTTATCTATTTGCATATCTGTCAATATGTCTATTTCTCTATTTCTCGATCTATTGATCTATCTTTTTGTAAATATCTCCATCTCTATATCTATGTCTCTATCTATTAATTTATCTATCTTTCTGTCAATCTTTCTTTATATCTATCGATGTTACTATATGTGTATCTATCTATTTGCTATATGTCTATCATTCTATTGGTCTATTTGTATATCTATTTATTTGTCTATTTATCCATCTATATCTATGTTTATATGTCTATCTATCTAGCTATCTATCTATCTATTTAATGGTTTATATATCTACCTACTTATCTAACTATCTAACAATCTATCGATCTGTATATTTGTCTATCTAACTATCTATCTGTCTATCTACCAATCTAACTATTTTCCTTTCTATACATTTGTTTATCTATCTATGTCTACATTTATATCTGTCTATCTGTCTATTTATTTTTTATCTATCTATCTATATATCTATTTGCACGCCTATCTATCTATCTGTCAAGTTGTCTATTTCTCTATATGTCTATCTATCTTCCATTTTGCTTATCTATCTGCTTGTTAATCTGTCTCTCTACTATCTATCTGACAATCTCTATATCTAATTATCAAACTATCTATCTATTGTATATCTTCCTATATACCTATATGTCTATCTATCTAGTTGTCTATCAATCTATCAGTTTATATGTCTATCTGCCTATCTATCTATCTATTGGGTTATCTACCTATCTATCTTTTTGTCTAACCTTATAACTCTCTATCTATCTATATATCTATCTATCTATCTATCTTTCGATATATATATATATATATATATAAGTATATATGTATATATATATATATATATCTATCATACTATATGACTATCTATCTATTTGTCTATTTGTCTTTCTGTCTATCAATATATTTACCTATCTTTTTAACTATCTATTTTTATATTTGTCCATTTGTTTACATGACTATTTGTCTATCTGCCTATTTGTTTGTATGTTTATTGTCTATTTGTCTAACTATCTATTAGTAAATCTTTCTATTTTAATTAATATCTATCTATCATTCTTTAAATCTGTGTATTTGGCTATATATCTTTCTATCTGTATCTCTATCTATTTATAGTCTATGTGTCTACCAGTATATTAGTCTATTAGTCTATTAGGTTATCTATCTATCTATCTCACTAATTATTATACTAAATATCTATCTGTATATATGTTTATTTGTATATATTTCTATCTATCTATTTATCTATATATTTATCGACATATTTGATTATCTATATATCTGTCTAATTGACTATCTTTCTATCAACTAATCTACATATCTATCTATCTGTCTATCTATTTGTCTATCTGTATATTTATCTATATGTATATATATCATTCTTTCTATATGTCTATCTATCTATATGTGTATCTGTCTATTATATATCTTTCTATTTATATATCTATTTATCTAATTATCTATTTGTCAATCTGTTTATCTACTCATCTTTTTAACTATCTATCTTTATATCTGTCTATATATCTATCTATCTTGTTGTCTATCTATCTATCTATCTATTTATATCTATCTTCAAGTCTTTCTATTTATATATGTATTTTTAATTCTATCTATCTTTAATTTGTCTAAATGCTTATATGTCTAAATATCAATGTATATTTCTAACTATCTATCTGTCTAATAATCTGACTGTTATTCTATCTATCTGTCTATTAGTCAATCTATATATCTTTCTATATATATATATATATATATATATATATATCTATCTATATATCTATCTATCAATCTATCAGCTAATCAATAATTTTATCTATCTATCAATCTGTCTGTCTATTAATCTGCCTATCAATCTATCAAACTATCTATCATTTATCTTTCTATCTTTCTATCTATTTTCTGTCTTTATATATGTCTGTCTATATATCTATCTATATATCTGTCTAGCTGTCTATCTATTTTTCTATCTCTCTATTAATCTTTCTATCTAGTATCTATCTATCTATCTATTTATATATCTATCTATCCATCTTTCTATCTTTCTATCTATATATATTTCTATAAATGTGTCTATCATTCTATCTAATAATCTATTTATATTTCTGTCTAGATATTTGTCTATCTTTCTATCTATCTATTAGTCTGTTGATATATCTGTCTATCTATCTGTATATATAGTCTATCTATCTGTCTGTCGATCTATCTTTCTAACTATCTGTCTATTTATATGTCTATCTATTTGCCTATCTGTCTATCTATTTATTTGTCTGTCTACCTATCTATCTATCTATCTATCTATTTATCAAACTATCTATCAATCTATCTATAAATTTATTTATCAAACTATTTATCCATCTATCTATTTATCTATTTATCTATCTGATTATCTATTTGTGTATCTATCTATCTATCTTTCTATCTAATTGTCTGTCTATTTATCTATCTATCTGTCAATCAATCAGTCATTTTGCCTCTTTGTCTATCTATCTATCTATCTATCTGTCTATCTGTCTGTCTATTTATCTATCTATCAATCTATCTATCACTACAAGAAAATGTTGATTTATCTACAGATTAATCACTAGCTAAATTACGAGGGATTAACTAGGGAATAGTAAGGGATTTATGTTTTTTCATTAAAATAAAAATTTGTAATGGATTAGCGACGGAATAATTTTGTAAATTCCACAACAGAAAATAACAAGGAATTTAGCAATTGATTAGCTACGGATTAGTGATGGAATATTTTCATACATTCTGCTCAAGAAAAGCATGGAATTTAGCAACGGATTAGTGACGAAATATTTTTATAAATTCCGCTAAAGAAAAGTGGTGAATTTAACAAAAGATTTAGAGACAAAATTTTCATAGCTAATAAAATCCGGAATTTACCAATGAATTTAGCGAGGGAATTTTTCTAGCTAATAAAATCTGGAACTAAGCGATGGATTTAGCGACGGAATTTTTCTAGCTAATAAAATCCAGAATTTAGTAATGAATTTAATGACAGAATTTCCCTAGCTAATAAAATCTGGAATTTAGCGATGGATTAGTGATGGAATTTTCCTAGCTAATTACATCCATAACATAGTGATAGATTTTAGCTACGTAATTCCCTAGCTAATTACATACTGAACATGGAGATAGATTTTAGCGATGGAATTTCCCTAGCTAATTACATCCCAAAAATATATATATGGATTTAGTTGGAATTTTTCATACTAATTACATACTTAATATAGTGACGGCTTTTAGCGATGGAGCTTCCCTAGCCAATTACTTCTTTAATATAGTGATGGATTTTAGTGATGAATTTTCATAACTAATAAAATCTCGAATATATCGACAGATTTAGCGAGGGAACTTCTTTAGCTAATTAAATCTGGAATATAGTGATTGATTTAGTGATTGAACTTCCCTAGCTAATTAAATCCTGAACATAGCGATGGAATTTTCCTAGCCAATATTTAATTATTTAATTTTTTTTAATTTTTTATTAGTTTTAATATTTTATTTAATTTTGTTTATTAAATGTATGTTAATGGTCTATAGATGAGTGATCCTTAAACATTACAATTCCTCATAAAATCATAAAAAAATGATATTATAGCTAAATAATTAAAAAAATATAAAAATACAAAAAAAATTATATTAATAAGTACTAAAATAACTATTTTTATGATGTATTAATTTTTATAAAAATTATACAAAAAAATATTTTCTAAAATTTTTAATTAAGAAACTTAAAAATTTGTATTAAAATAACATTAAATAATTAATTCAAAAAGTATAATAATTTATTTCATTATTTTAAAAATTAAATTATCATACATTAAAATTTCTACTAATATAAATGTAAATTAATTTATTGTATGATAAAATATAAAATATTTTCAAAAATATCTAAATTGATAAATAGACTAGTAAATATTAATATTATTATTAGTATAAAAAAATTTTTATGATTATATGAAACTTTTAAAAAATTAATTAATTCAAAATTTGAAAATTTTGAAATATAATAAAAATCTAAATTTTTTCATTAAAGTTAAAAGAAAATAAATTAATATTTAAAAATAAATACATACAGTAGAACCTCCCTAAATTGATACTGTATAAATTAATAACCTCCATTATTTAATGAAAAATCAATCCACCGACTCCGTGGAATATGTATAATTTAATAATTCTACTATCTATTATTTAATGCAAAATAGAAAACACACTATGTAAAAATATTAATTTATATAATCAATATGCCTTATAAATCTAAAAATACTATATATCATAGATAAAATATATTGCTTCGTAAAATCAATATTCCTTACAAAAATACCTATCTAAAGTAGTTTGTTTTTTTTCAATAGTCAGTATCTCAAATTGTATGTTTCTAAGTACCTTATGAGCTATAACATGATTTGGATTTGAAAGATCAAGTAATGAAATACAAGAATGAACAACATTTAATTTTTCTTTTGTTGACATGGAAGGATTTTCATCCATAACTTCACTATCTTCTTCTTCTTCTTGATTTGAGACGACGAAAGTTTTCTTAAATCTTCATCTGAAATTTTTTCATGGGCAACTTATTGCTATTCCTCGGGATTTATAAGCTCGTGAACAGACATTGGGTGACTAATTGGCAGTTGATTAATAGCATCTTTAAGTTCATTTTCTATATCTTGTTCTTGAGAACCCACTTCATTTTTTTGAGTTTCTCTTTTAAAGAGACCTGTGTGCTTAAAGCAATTGGCTTTATTGTCTTGCTAGAAATGTCATTCTATGTTGCCTTTTGTTGTTCATCTCTATCAATTGTATCTTGGAGTATAAAATGCATATATCGCCTCTTGAATTCTGCTATTATTCCAACATATATTGGTTGAATTTTAGAAGTTGTATTAGCTGGAAAAAATAAAAACTTGAACATTTGAAAGAGGCAAATCCCTCAACACATGTAAAGGAGCATTATCTAACAAAAGTAGGACTTTTCTATTAGCATCTTACATTTGTTGATCCATCTTTTGTAGCCATTCCTTGAAAATGAGTCCAGTCATCCAAGCTTTTGCATTGATGCGATAATAGAAACCCAATTTCTCTCCACTATTTCTATTAAAAGCACGTTGCCTTTGTACATGACCAATGATGAGAGGTTCCATTTTGTGAGACCAATCTGCATTTGCAGCAAAGACAAAAGTTAGACGCATTTTATCCTTCTTAGAACCTTCAATTTGACGTCGTGCAATTTTTCGATCATGGGCCATGCGATACAAGAGTCATGTTTCATCCATGTTGTATATGTCTTTAAGTGAATAGCTTTGAAGTTTTTCTTTTATTGTTGACATATTTCTATCGATTGCATCTAAATCAGTAGAGCCACTTTTTCAATATGATTTTTGAGCTTTGAATCCATGGTGAATATTAAACTTTGCAAACCATCCATTTGAAAATTCTGGTGTCCTCTCTCCAAGTTCAAGTTGACTAGCAAATTGACGAGCCTTTTCCTTGATTAAATCACCTGATAATGCCACTCGACGTGCTTGGCATTGTAAAACCCAATTTGCTAAAACATTATCAAGTTCAGGATCCTTCACAACTCTTTGATGCTTAGATGTAAGTTCAGTTGAGTCCATGCTTTCATATTGATGATGCTTAGCAAGGATGTTGCTGATGGTTCCTTATGTTGGGACTTTAGAAAGCTTGAATTCTTGCATTTCCCAATTGCAAGAGCTGATTGTTTGATGGATGAATTTGCTAATTTTTATGACAAAATTTAAACTTTTGATCATTACTCAAAGAAGATGAAGGCTTCATTTTGGAAGAAAAAAGAAATAAAAAAAGGACAAACTATAACTCAACTGTTGTATGCATTATCCTTTATAATGTAAGTGAGGAACTTTTGATATTCTACACCTGGAAAACTTTCTGGAAAACATGGTCATGACCTTTGGTATTTCAAAATTTAAGTTGATTAATTTAAGCACAACTTTTAACTTTGAAAATTGATGTTGAATTTATTGAGGCTTTCATGGATTAATCATGCAATATCTTTGATATATTTTCTGATTTTTTTAGGTGAAGGTTCTATAAATTAATAACCTTCGATAATTAATAATTTTTTGTGCTATGGCTCGTATTAATTAAAGAGGTTCCACTGTAGATGTTTGCCCCTACTAAAATTTATAATAATTAAACAATCAAGTTATATTTTTTTATTAGCTTTTAACATCGTGTCTTTATTAAAATAATTAATATAACTTTTTTTAATTATCTTACTACTTTAAGTAATTTTTTGAATTTTAAAAATTTATAATGATATCAAATAATATGAAATTTTATGCCTTTAAAATAATTACTTACTATCTTCATAAAAATTAATATGATGAATTCTTAAAAATTGATAACCATAAAATATAAATTTTTATATATATTTTAACATTAAGAGTAGTCTATAACTTTTTATAATTAAAAATATAAATATTTTGGAAATATATATTATTTGTTATTTAATGTTTATTTTGTCGAGGTTCAGGTCCTCCATCTCTCTCTACATTTTAGAAGATTAAGCGACGCAAGTCCTCTGTAGTCCTCCATCTTTCTCTTGACACTGACACTTCTAAACATATTTGAATTAAGCTATAATTTGTTATTGATTTGAGGTATGTTTTCTATGCTAATTCTTCATCGATTATATTAATGCAAGAGTTTGCATATTGATTCTATTAATTTTTTTCCGAAATTCTTCTTTAATCACCATTGTATGCTTGGATTGCTTATATAAACATAATCCTATACATACCTATTGCACATGTGATACAATGCGTATCATTGTGTGGGAGTTGATGTGCACAGTAGGTATGCCAACTTTATTTTCTTTTTTTTCCACTCGACCGTATTTGGTTTTTCTTAATTTAATTACAAAATGGGTGTTTTGTGTTGGGCATTGTGTATATAACACATAAATATATAAGTATATATTATTATATCTATAACAATAACAATAGTATACACAAACATAACTATATATAAATTAAACAACATATATTTAATATATATATATATATATATATATATATATATATATATATCTATAATAATTTTATATATGATACATTCAATATACATGTGTATTTCAAATATAATTAGTATTATACATATAATATTATATACATATTTTACACAAATAAAGTTATTCTGACTTTATGATAGGATTTTAATAATGTATATTAGAAATTTGTAAGTCATCATTATGAAATACACGTCTAATAAATTTGCATTATGAAAATATTTATTATTCCATAATGTCATGCCTACCTAATAAGTATAATTAAATTAATATCTATAAATTATATTTTATACATGGCTTTATGTTTAGGGAAAAACACACACTCTTATAAAAATGTAAGAGTGTATTTAATATCTGTAAATTAACAGTTTAGTCACATTAATATCTGTTAATGTCAAATTAATATCTGTAAATATTTATTGACCGGTTTTCAATTAGTTCAAATAAAAATGTAATAGCCTTTATGTATACTGATACTAATTTACAAGAATTTAAATACATGTATATATTTGACTATACTTTAATTACTATGTTTAATTAAATGCCACATAGGTTTCCTTATAAATACCCTAGCATTGACTATCCATATGATTCAAACTGGATTAAATTATATAAGACATCCAGCTCATCTGACATACATTATTTCCTATATGATTTGATGCCGATTACTTTTTGATGGGTTTGAGAAGTTCCACCAATATGGATGAGTAGATGTCACATATTTTATCATCGCTATAGCCATTAACTCATAAATTGTATACCCATGGACTTGATTATTTGATATTGATTATCATTTCAAAGATATTGATTATTTGGATTTTTATCAAAGTTTCTTCATTATCTAAGCTTACAATAATAAGTAAATAGTTTCTAGAAAGCTAACCATAGAATTGTTTACTTGAGTAAACACTAGAAACTATTTACTTATTGTAAGCTTAGATAATGAAGAAACTTTGATAATTAATCCAAATAATCAATATCTTTGAAATGATAATCCAGATTCATAGAGTTAACTTTATTACTTGTTAAACTCATATACTTGTGATACATTTTACCGTTCTATAAAATAACTAACACTTGCATTGATTTTTTTAGTGTCATGTCTCTCTATAATTTTAATACTTAAAGATCGTTGAGATATTATAATTACAATAATTCTTAGATTTAGACCTCTTGTTTTTTGATTTGCTTTGACGCTTTCTCTTGGTTGAATTTCTTTCAATTAACTTTGTAAATAATTTTAAGGAGGTTGATGTTTAACTTGTCTATCTCTGTTGAATCTCCTTGCTTAGAATTAAATCATGAACATCATCAAATTTCAATTTATTTTTTCTTGATGAACTATGCACAACTATAATTGTAATACATTAATTTTTGATAGAGAACACAGAAGTATCAATACACATACTTCATCATTGACTTCAATACCAAACAAATTTAATTGGGTTGTGATTGTGTTGACTTCATTGAGTTGTTAGGTCACTGATGTGCTTTCTGTCAGCTTCAGATTGAAAAAACACCTCATAATGTGCACTTTTTTAGCATCAATTAGTTTTTCGTATATACTAGCAAGAGCCTTCGTAAGCCTGACTATGCTCATCTCATTTTTTATATTGAAAGTAAGTTGGTAAGATATCATATATTGAATGATTTTCAAGTGCTAGTATGTACTATTCTCTCTTCATAGACTCTATCTTTTTCCTCAGAAGAGGTTGATATAGATTTTTCTAGTATATATAATCCTTCATCTATATTTTCTAGAATTCAAATTTCGTTCCATAGTTTTTTTTTATTTTCACTATTACTTCATATGCAGTCATTACTGTCTACAAAATATGACTTCTTTTAGACAATTCTTGCAAAACACTTGTATGAGAATTGAGACGCATCTTTTGACATGTTGATATTGTCTGCATAATTTTTACTATTTATTAAATTTATTATTATCATCAATAGTAACTTCAGCCAATGGGGCATCATAATGCACAACCTAAACCTCCAATACCAATTGTGAGAATAACTTGATTTCCTATTTGTTAGATTTATGAAAGAGAACAAAAATATATATATTAAATGAAACATAAAATTTATATTGTTCGTCACATGGTTTTCTATATTAAGGGCTATTCTTTTTTCCTCTCTTTTTCACTATGAATGAGGTGAATGCAAAAGATGTATGAAATATATACTTTTGAAATTTCAATGCTTATTAGATGTTGATCTATGCTAAAAAAAATAAAACAAAAAAAACGAGGTAATGCTTATTTTTTTGACTAAAATGGGGGATAATTTAGATTCACATAACTAACAATGTATTAATAGATATATTAATCAAGAATAACATATTTTACAATGGATCTAGAATATACCTTGTGTTTTAGTTATTATTTTCAACTAGTGTCATATTAAAGATCTATGCAAAGGAAGGTAATAATTTATGTCTTGTGTTTTTGGAGACACACAAGGCACAAAAGACTTACAATTTCTTTGATCTAGGAGCAGCATATTAATTTATATCTAATATATTTTTGGAGAAAATGAGAGTTGTTCAAAAAAATTAGAAGACTTCTATTTTATTTCTTTTTATCTTGAGATGCAATTTACTCATATCAAATAGTTAATTAGTATATGCTATAATGAAATAATAAGGAATTAACTTTTGATATGTTAGCCCTAGAATTATATGAGTTTGATGTGATTCTAAGAAGGAAATGGTGGTCAAAATAAAATACCAAAGTTGTTTTTTTTTGTTTTTTGATATGTATATCTATATGTTTATCTATCTATCTTTCTATATATATTTTTTGTTATCTATCTATATATCTGTGTCTATCTATCTAGCTATCTATATGTCTATCTATGTCTATATATATATATATATATATATCTCTCTCTATTTATCTATTTGTCTATCTTTCAATTAATCAATATATTCATCAGTCTATCTATATATCTATATATCTATATGTCTATCTATATATCTTTCTGTCTATCTAACTGTTAATGTATTATCTATCATTATATATAGATGTCTATCTTTTTGTCTAACTATTTGTAAATCTATCTATTTAATAATCTATCTATCTAGTAATCTAATTATATATTTATTTATTTATCGTTATATATATGTTTATATATTATATATATATATATATATCTTTTTATCTATCTATGTATTTGTCTATCTATCTATCTATCTATCTAATTTTCTATCTATATGCATATCTATCTATCAATTTGTCTATCAATCTATCAATCAATATATCTATCAATCTATCTATCAAACTATCTCTGAATATATCTATCAATTTATCTATTATATGTCAATCTATCTATCTATCAATTTGTCTATTTATCAATATATCAATCTATCTATCAATTTATTTATCTATTTATTTATCTATTTAACAATTCGTCTATCTATCTATATATCTTTATATCTTTATATCTGTCTATCTATTTGTAATTTATCTATCTGTATGTCTGTCTTTATATGTGTATATCTATCTATATGTTATTATATCTATCTATCTATCTATCTATCTAACTATTAATCTATCTATCTATCTATATATATATCAATTAGTCTATCTATGTCTCTATCTAATTGTCTATAGTTATATCTATCAATCTGTTTTTCTATCTATCTATCTATCTAACTATCTTTCTATTTATATTTCTATCTATTTATCTATTTATCTATCTGTGTATCTATCTATTTTTCTATCAATCAATGTATCTATCAGTCTATCTATTGGTCTATGTATCTACCTATTTATCTATTTATTTAATTATCTATCTATGTGTTTATCTTTCTTTATATCTATATGTCTATCCATCTATCTCTCTATTTATATATATATATTTGTCTATCAATCATTCTATCAAATCTATCAATCTAATTGTCGGTCTATCTAAGTATTTTTCTATCTTTTTATTTGTCTGTCTATCTATCTATCTCTATATCTATCTGTAAATCTTTCTTTTTATCTATCTATCTACTATTTATCTTTATGTTAATCTATCTATCCATCTATGTATATATTTGACTATTTTTCCATCTATCTATCTGTTTATTTATATATGTATCTATTTATTTATCTATCTATTTATCTATTTTTCTATCTATATTTCTATCAATCTATTTGTCTATCTATCTATCCAATTGTATTTTATTCTATCTATCTATATATCTATCTATCTATGTATCTTTCAATCTATCAATTTATTTGTCTATCTATCTCGCTATCAATCTATCTATATATCTATTTATCTATTTGTCTATCTATAGGTCTATCTATCTATCAATTTTTCTATCTATCTCTTTATCTATCTATCTAACTATCAATTTTTCTATTTATCTCTTTATATATCTATCTATCTATTTGTCTATCTATTTGTCTATCTATTTGTCTATCTATTTGTCTGTCTATTTTTTGTCTATCTATCTGTCTATTTATCTGTGTATCTATCTATCGATATATAAGTCTATCTAACAATCAATCTATTTGTCTATCTATATTCTAATCTATCTGTCCATCTATCTATCTATCTACCTATCTTTATATATATATGTGTCTATTTATCTCTCTATCTATCAGTCTATTTATTTGTTTATATTTTTATCTATATATCTGTTTATCTATTTGTCTATTTATCTATCTGTCTATTTTTCTATCTATCTATGTATATATCTTTCTATTTGTGTATCTAGCTATCTATCTATTTATCTATCTAATTATCTTTCTATTTAACTATTTATATATCTGTCTAATAATCTATCGATCTATCTATCTATATATGAATCAATCAATTTTACTATGTCTAATAAATCTATCTATCTGTCTATCATTCTTTTAACAAAGTGTGTATGAATTTGCTATTAATCTTTCTATCAATATGTTTATTTATCTGTAAATCTATGTCTATATATCTTTCAAAAAATATATCTATCAAAATCACTATTTATTTGTTTATTTATCTATCTTTCTATATATCTTTCAATTTTTCTATTTAACTATCTATCTATTTGTCTATATATCTTTATATCTATCTATCTGTTAGTCTTACTGTCTATCTATTTGTTTGTTTGTCTATCTATATTTCTACCTATCTATCTATCAATCAATTTGTCTATTTTTTTTTCTATCTATATATCTATCTATCTATATATTTTTTATCTATCTATCTAAATATTTGTTTATCGATCTATTTATCTATCAATCTACCATTGAATCTATCAATTAATCTATATATCTATCTATTTTTTTGCATGTCTATCTATGTATTTATCTATTTATATATCTATCTATCTTTCTATCTATCTATTTGTATATTTATCATTCTTTTTGTCTATCTATCTATCTGTCTATTTATCTATCTATCTATATATCTATCTATCTATCTATTTGTCTGTCTATATATTTTTCAATTTATATATATATTTATCTTTCTATCTATCTGTTTGTTTATCATTTTGTCTAACTATCTATGTATCTATCTATATATCTATCTATATGTCTATCTAAATGTCTATCTATATGTCTATTTATCAATCTATCTGTTAGTCTATCGATCGATCCATCTATCTATCTATCTATCTATTTATCAATAAATCTATAAATCTTTCTATCAATCCATGCAGCTATCTATCTAAATAATTATTTATCTCTTTTTATATAAATCTAACTACCAATTTATCTATTTATTTGTCTATCTTTCTGTTTTCATATCTTTCTAACTGTCTATCTATATATCTGTGTATTTATCTATATATATGCCTTTATGTCTATCTGTTTGTCTTACCATCTGTCTATTTCTTTATATTTCTATCTATCAAATTATCTATTTACTTATTTATTTGTCTATCTATCTATATATCATTCTATCTATCTATCTATCTCTCTGTCTGTCTATTTGTCTATCTTTATATTTGTCTAATTATCATTTTGTCTATTTTATGTGTATCGATATGTTTTTCTATCTATCTATCTATATATTTATCTATATATGTGTCTATCAATCAATCTATATATATATATATATATATATATATATATATATATATATATCTATCTATCTATATGTTTATCTATCTATCTAATCATCTATCTATCTACTTGTCAATCTATTTATCTCATTGTCTATATAATTTTCTACTTTTCTATCTATCTATCCATCTCTCTATCTATATATCTTTCTATATTTATAGTTATCTATATATTTATCTATCTATTTATATGTCTATTAATCTATCAATCTATCTATTTATCTATCACTCTATCTATCCATCTTTTTATCTGTTTATCTATCTATATGTCTTTCTATATATATATATATATGTCTATCTTTCTATCTAATTATTTGTCTATATTTCAATCTATATGTCTGTATATATATTTTCTATCTATCTTTCTATCTACCTATCTTTCTATCAACCTATCTATTTGTCTATCTATTTCTCTATCTATCTTTCTGTATGCCTGTCTATTTATCTATGTATCTATCTATATTCATGTCTATATATTTGTTTAATTTTTGTCTAAGAATCTATCGATCTATCTCTCTATTTATTTATCTATCTAACTATGTATATTCCTATCTATATATTTTTTTATCTATCCATCTATCTTTCTACATATCTATCTATATATCTATTTGTCGATCTATCTGTCTATCTATCAATACATACATATGTCTATGTACATGTCTATTTTTATCCATATGTATCAATCAATCTAACTATCAATCTATCTATTTATCTTTTTATCTTTCTATCTTTATATCTTTATATCTATTAATTAATAAATCTAACTATCACTCTATAAATTTGTGTAACAATCATTCTATAAATTAACCATTTATCTATCTATTTATCTATGTATCTATCTCTATGGATCTATTTACCAATCTATTTATTAATATATCTATGTATTTATGTTTAATGCGTTAATCTAATTGTCTAACTATCAATATAAGTATATGTCTATCTATTTGTAAATTTATAAGTCTATCTTTCTATCTAAATATTTGTCTAATTATCAATCTATATATTTACCTATTTGTCTATCAATCTGCCAATCTATATGTCTATCTATCTATCTATCTATATATGTCTATCTATATTTCAATCTATATGTCTATATATCTCTTTATCTATTTGTCTATCTATTTATCTTTCAATCAATATATTTATCTTTCTATATATTTGTCTATCTATCTGTTTATCTATCTATCTATGGTTTTTTTGTTCTATCTATCTATAATTTTATTTGTATATATATTTGTATATTTATTTATCTATCTATTTGTCTATCTATTTGTCTATCATTATGGTTATCTATTAATCTTTCTATCTGTCAATCTATAACTCTCGATATCTTTCTACCTATATATTTGTCTATCAATCTATCTATATGTCCATCTATATGTCTATCAAAATGTCTATCTATTTATCTATCGATCTATCTCTTTATATATTAATCATTCTATTTCTCAATCTATCGATCAATCTATTTATAAATCTATCTATCAATCTATATATCCATCTATGTATCTTTCCATCGATCTATATGTCTCTCAATCAATCATTAAATCTATCTATCTATCTATCTGTATATATATTTTTCTAACTATCTATCTATATATCTATTTTACTTTCTATTTGTTTGTATATCTATCTGTTTATATATGTGTCGATATATTTTTTAGTCTTTCTATATATCTATCTGTCTATCTCTTTATAGATATGTTTATCTATCTATCTATATGTCTGCCTGTCTATCTATCTATCAATCTATATGTTTATATATCTATCTATCAATCTGTCTTCTATATATCTATCTATCTATATATCTATCTGTCTAACTTTCTATCTATGTATCTATTTGTCTGTCTATGTGTCTATCTATCTATCTATATATCTATCTATATGTATGTCTATCTATCTATCTATATAACATTCTATCTATTTCTCAATCAATCAATCAATATATCTTTCTATTTGTCTATCTATATGTCATTTTATCTATCTATTTATCTATCTATTTGTATTTTTGAAATATCTATGTAATTATTAGTCTTCTAACTATCTATCTATATGTAAATTTTTCTATCAATTTATTTGTCAATCTGTCTGTCAAATAATCATTCTATTTGTCTGTTTAATAATCTTATTATCTATTTATCTATCCGTATAATAATCTATCTATCTATTTTCTATCTATCAATCTATCAATCTATCTATACATGTTTCTATCAAATTATATATCAATTTGTCTATCAATCTGTCTATCAATCGTTAGATCAATCTATTTATTAATCTATCATTTATCTAAATGATCATTCTATCTATCTATTTCTCTATCTATTTGTCTATCTATCTATATATTTATTTATCAATCTATCAATCTATTTATATATCTATAATCAGTTTATATATTTATTTAATTATCTATCTATCTAAATGTCTAACTATATATCTATTTATCATTCTATCTATATAATTCGTTATCTATCTATATCTATTTATCTATCTTTTTCTCTGTCTATCTATCTATCTATTATTTATCTAAATATCTATCAATTGTTTAACTTTATATCTATCTATCTATCTACTCATCTATTTTTCTACCAATATTTCTATCTATCGATCTATCTTTCTATCGTTTTGTCTTTCTATCTTTCTATCTGTCTAAATTTTTATCTCAAACTATCTATCTATATGACTATCTGTCTGTCTTTGAATCTGTCTATCTATCTATCTATCTATTAATCTATGTATCTATTTGTTTATCTATCTATCAGTCAATTTATTTTTCTATCTATCTATCTATCATTATATCAATCTGTTTATCTATCTATCTATCTTTATGTCAATCAATATATCTAACTAATTATCAATCTGGCTATCAATCTCTCTATCAATCTATCTATAAATATATATCTCAATTTGGCTTTCCAACTGTCTATCAATCAATAAATTTATCTATATATCTATTTGTGTATCTATATATATCTTTCTATCTTTGTATTTGTCTACCCATCAATCTATCTATCTGACTATCAGTCTATCTCTATATATGTCTGTCTTTCTTTCTATCTAGCTATCTATCTATCTATAAATTTTTATATCTATCTATCTATCAATCTACCAATATTTCTTTTTGTATATCATTTTGACTATATATATATATCTATCTACCTATGTGTCTATTTATAAATCTATCATCTATCTATCATTCTATCAGTCTATCTATGTATATATTTGTATATTTTTATGTCTATCTATATGTCTATTTATTAATCTATCATTCATCTATCTATATTTCTATTTATCAATCTATAAGTCTGTTTATAATTATGTCTATCTATTTATTTATCTATTTGTCTATATATATGTCTAACGACATGTCTATCTTTATGTCAATATATCTATCAATCTATCTGATAATCTATGTCTATCGATTTGTCTATCTATATGTCAATCTATCAATCTATCTGTATATCTATATATCTATCCAATATATCTGTCTATCTATCTATCTATCTATCAATCTTTCTATAGATCTATCTATCTATCTTTTATTCATCTATTTATCTATATTTTTATCTATATATCTGTCAATCTATTTTTCTATCTATCTATCTATCTATGTGTCTGTCTATCTTTCTATCTATATATATATATATATATATATATATATATATATATATATTTCTATCTTTCAATCAATCTATCTATCTCTCTATGTTTCTATCTATGTATCTGTCTTTCTATTTGTTTAATAATCTATCAATCTATCAATCTTTATATCTATCTATCTATCTATCTGTTTGTTTGTGTGACTGTATATCTATCTGTATTTCTATCCATCTATTTGTCTATCTATCCGTGTGGCTGTATATCTATCTATTGTCTATCTATTTGTCTATATATATGTCTATAATTCAATCAAATCTATCTATTTTTCATTATATATGTCTATCTATATGTCTAACTATCTATCTATCTATCTTTTTATCTATCTATCTATCTATGTCTGTCTATCTATATGTCAATCAATTGATATATCTATTTGTCTATCTATATGTCTATCGATCTATGTATCTATATGTAAATCTATAAATCAATCAATCTATCTATCTATATAACTATCTAATATATATGTCTATCTATCTGTCTTTCTGTCTGTCTGTATGTCTATCATCTATATATATATATATATATCTATCTTTTATCTATCTATTTATCTATATTTCTATATATCTATTGTCTATCTATTTGTTTATCTATCTATCTATTTATCTTTAAATCTTTCTATCTTTCTATCTATGTATATGTCTATGTATGTATGTATCTATCTGTCTAATAATCTCTCAATCTATAAATTATTATATTTGTATCGATCTATCTATCTATCTATCGATCTATAATTGAACTATTTGTCTATCAATCTATCTATCAATTTATCTATCAATCTTTCTACCAATTCATCTATCAAACTTTCTACCAATTCATCTATCAATCTTTCTATCAGTCAATCTATCTATCTATCTATCTTTATATCTAAAAATATATTTATCAATATGTCTATTTATCTATCTATCAATCTTTTTTAATTTATATATTTCTATATGTGTGTCTATCTATCTATCTATTTATCAATATATCTATCTCAAAATCTGCCTATCAACCTATCTTTCTATCTATCTATCTATAAGTCTATCTACATATCTATCTATCTATTTATCTCTCTATCTATTTGTCTATCTATTTATTTATAGATCTATCAATCTATATGTCTATCTATCTATCTATTTAGCTCTCTATTTATCTATCTGTATATCTTTTTATCTGTTTTTCTATCTATCTGTCTTTTGATATGTATATCTATATGTTTATCTATCTATCTTTCTATCTATATTTTTTGTTATCTATCTATATATCTATGTCTATCTATCTATCTAGCTATCTATATGTCTATCTATGTGTCTATATATATATATATATATATATATATATATATATATATATATATCTCTCTCTCTCTCTCTCTCTATCTATTTATCTATTTTTCTATCTTTCAATTAATCAATATATTCATCAATCGATCTATATATCTTTCTGTCTAACTAACTGTTAATGTATTATCTATCAATATATATAGATGTCTATCTTTTTGTCTAACTATTTGTAAATCTATCTATTTAATAATCTATATATTTATCTATCTAGTAATCTAATTATCTATTTATTTATTTATTTATTTATTTATTGTTATATATATGTTTATATATATATATATATATATATATATATATATCTATCTTTTTATCTATCTATGTATTTGTCTATCTATCTATCTATCTAATTTTCTATCTATATGCATATCTATCTATCTATCTATTTGTCTATCAATCTATCAATCAATATATCTATCAATCTATCTATCAAACTATCTCTGAATATATCTATCAATTTATCTATTATATGTCAATCTATCTATCTATCAATTTGTCTATTTATCAATATATCAATCTATCTATCAATTTATTTATCTATTTATTTATCTATTTAACTATTCGTCTATCTATCTAGATATCGATATATCTTTATATCTATATATCTGTCTATCTATCTGTAATTTATCTATCTATCTGTCTGTATTTATATTTGTCTATCTCTCTATTTGTTTTTTAAATCTATCTATCTATCTATCTAACTATTAATCTATCTATCTATATATCTATCAATTAGTCTATCTATGTCTCTATCTAATTTTCTATAGTTATATCTATCAATCTGTTTATCTATCTAAGCTATCTAACTATCTTTCTATTTATATTTCTATCTATTTATCTATTTATCTATCTGTGGTTTTCTATCTATTTTTGTATCATTAATGTATCTATCAGTCTATCTATTGGTCTATGTATCTACCTATGTTTATCTATTTATATAACTATCTATCTATTGTTTTATCTTTCTTTATATCTATATGTTTATCCAATGATCTTTCTATTATATTATATATATTTGTCTATCAATCAGTCTAATCAATCTATCAATCTAATTGTCGGTCTATCTACGTATTTTCAATCTTTTATTTGTCTGTCTATCTATTAGCTATTTATCTCTATATCTTTCTGTAAATCTTTTTTTTATCTATCTATCTATCTACTATTTATCTTTATGTTAATCTATCTAGCTAATCTATATATTTGACTATTTTTTCCAACTATCGATCTGTCTATTTATCTATCTATTTATCTATTGCCTCTATCGATATTCCTATCTATTTGTCTATCTATCTATCCATTGTATTTCATTCTATCTATCTATCTATCTATCTAAGTATCTAACTAACTATCAATTTATATGTCTATCTATAAATCAATCTATTTGTCTATCTATCTCGCTATCTATATATCTATTTATCTATTTGTCTATCTATAGGTCTATCTATCTATCAATCAATTTTCTATCTATCTCTTTATATCTATCCATCTATCTATCTATTTGTCTATCTATTGTCTGTCTATTTTTTGTCTATCTATCTTCTATTTATTTGTATCTATCTATCGATATATAAGTCTATCTAACAATCAATCTATTTGTCTATCTATATTCTAATCTATCTGTCCATCTTCTATCTATCTACCTATCTTTATATATATGTGTCTATTTATCTATCTATCTTATCTATTTATTTTGTCTCTATTTTTCTATATATCTGTCTATCTATTTGTCTATTTATCTATATGTCCTATTTTTCTATCTATCTATGTATCTATCTATATATCTATTTATCTATCTAATTATCTTTCTATTTAACTATTTATATATCTGTCTACTAATCTATCATCTATCTATCTATATACCATCAATCATAATACTATGTCTAATAAATCTATCTATCTGTCTATCATTCTTTTAAAAAGTGTGTATGAATTTGCTATCAATCTTTCTATCAATATGTTTATCTATCTGTAAATTTGTCTCTATCTATCTTTCAAAAAACATATCTATCAAAATCACAATTTATTTGTTTATCTATCTATCTTTCTATATATCTTTCATTTGTCTATCTAAATCTATCTATTTGTCTATATATCTTTTTTATCTATCTATCTGTTAGTCTTACTGTCTATCTATTTGTTTGTTTGTCTATCTTATATCTACCTATCTTCTATCTATCAATCAATTTGTCTATTTATTTTTCTATCTATATATCTATCTATCTAATTATTTGTTTATCGATCTATTTATCTATCAATCTACCATTGAATCATCATCAATCTATATATCTATCTATTTTTGCATGTCTATCTATGTATTTATCTATTTGTATATCTATCTATCTTTCTATCTATCTGTTTTTTATCATTCTTTTTGTCTATCTATTTATCTGTCTATTTATCTATCTATCTATCTATTTTGTATATTTATATCTATCTATTTATCTATCTGTCTATATATTATCAATTTATCTAATATTTATCTTTCTATCTATCTATCTTTTATCATTTGTCTAACTATCTGTATCTTTCTATATATCTATCTATATGTCTATCTATATGTCTATTTATCAATCTATCTTCAGTCTATCGATCTATCGATCTATCTATCTATCTATTTATCAATAAATCTATCAATCTTTCTATCATTCTGTGTAGCTATCTATCTAAACAACTATCTATCTCTCTTTATATAAATCTAACTATCAATTTATTTATTTATTTGTCTATCTTTCTTTTTTCATATCTTTCTAATAGTCTATCTATTTATCTGTCTATTTATCTATATATATGCTTCTATGTCTATCTGTTTGTCTTATCGTCTGTCTATTTCTTTATCTTTCAATCTATCAAATTATCTATTACTTATTTATTTGTCTATCTATCTATCTATCATTCTATCTATCTATCTATCTATATATCTATCTCTCTGTCTGTCTGTT
>JAREIK010000782.1:195955-352136 GCA_029783825.1 Sapria himalayana
TTCTCCCTATCTGTCTATCTATCTACAGTCCTGTATCTATATATCTATTTAATTGTCTATAGATCACTATTTCAATCTATATATCTATCTTTCTTTCTTTTTGACTATATGTCTATTTATCTATCTATCTATCTACTTGTGTATTTTTTATATTTCTATATCTATCTATCTAATTATTTATTTGTATCTATCTATCTGTCTATTTGTCTTTTTAATCTTTCTATCAATCTATGTATCGATCTATCTTTATTTCTTTTAATCTATCATATGTAATCTATGTATTTGTATATCTATCTATTTACTATCTATCTAACTATCCAACTTTATATCTACATATCTGTCTACTATTTTTTAATGTTTCTATCAATTAGTTTATCGTCATCGGTCTATCTATCTATTTTTCTATTTGTCTATCTGCATATCTATATCTATCTACCTATCTATTTTTATCTCTATCTTTTATCTAACTATTATTTATTTTTATTATTTATTTATCTATCTGACTAAATGCATATCTCTTTAACTATCTATTTGTCTATATGTCAAAATGTTTATCTATCAATCTGTATATCTAACTCTGTATCTATCTATATATCTATTATCATTCTATCTATGGTGTGATCTATCAATCTTTTATCTATCTATATATTTGCATTTTTATTTATTTGTCTATATGTTCTATCTATTTTTTCTATATTTTGTCTATTTGTCTATCTGTATATCTATTTATCTATTTAAATATTAATCTATCTATCCATCTATGTCTGTATCTTTCTATATGTCTATATGTCTCTCTGTCTCTATGTCTCTCATCTATCTAACTATATTTATATATGTCTATCTATCTATCTAAGTGCCTATCTAATAATTTGCAAATCAATATGTCTATCTATCTATTTATATATTTGTCTATCGATTGTCTATCTACCTATCTATCAATTCTATATATATATATATATATCTATCTGTATGTATGTCTTTTGTTTTTTATCTATATGTTTATTTATTTATATATCTATTTCTCTAGCTATCTATAAGTCTATATGTATATCTATCTATCTGGTAATCAATATATCTATCTATCAGTCTATCTAACTATTAATCTATCTACCCATCTATATGTCTATGCATCTATTTTTATTTCTATCTATCAATCAATTTGGCTATTTGTCTATCTATATATCTACCTATCTTCCTTTCAGTCTATCTATTTCTTTATCTTTGTATATGTTTATATGTTTATCTATCTATCTAACTATATTTTTTTATGTCTATCGATCTATGTATCTTTCTATTAATTAGTCTATATATCTATCTATCTATTTGTTTGTCTATCTATTTGTCTATCTATCTATCTATCTATCTATATATCTATATATCTTTCTATCTAATTTATGTCTATCTATCTATATTATATTTTTCTATCTATCTATATGTCTATCTGTATATCTATCTATCTCATAATCAATATAGCTATCTATTTGTCAATGAATCTAATAATCTATCTATCTATTTATCTATGCATCTATCTATCTATCTATTTGACTATCTATCAATCTATATATCTACATATCTTTCTTTCTATCTATATATCTATATGTCTATCTTTCTATATATATCTCTATTTGTCTGTCTATTTTTTTATCTCTCTATTTATCTATTTGTCTATCTATCTAAACTATCTTTCAACCTATTTATATGTCTATTTGTCTATTTGTCTATTTGTCTATCAATCTATTTGTCTATCTGTCTATTTATCTATATATTTATGTATCTATCTATCTATTTATCTATGTGTATGTCTAAGTATTTATATATATATATATATATGTGTCTATTGGTCTATATAAATATTTGTCTAAGTATCTATATATCTATTTGAATATCTATCTATCTGTCTATCTGTCTTTGAATCTATTTGTCTATCTATCTATTTATCTATTTAAATATTTGTCTATCTCTATATCTACATATCTTTCTTTTTGTCTAACTATCTATCAATATGTGAATATATCTATCTAACTATTTATCTTATATTTGTATTTCTATCTAACTATCTAATTGCCTTTTTATTTTACAATCTTTTAGTATAAATGCCTATATATGTATTTCTAACTATCTATCAATCAATTTATTTATCTATCTATTTATCTAACTATTTATGTATTTATATATCTTTCTGTGTATCTGACCATATGGCTATTTATTTATATGTATTTTTATCTATTTATCTATCTGTATGTCTATCTATCTATCTACATATTTGCAAATTTGTCTATCTATCTAAATGTCTATAAATCTATCTATTTATCTATCTATCTATTTATTAGTTTATCTATTAATCAATCAATAAATCTGTCTATCTATCAATCTGTCTATTTATCTATCTATCTATCTATATATCTATCTATCTATATATTTCTCTCTATTTATCTCTATCATCCTATTTGTTTAGTTGTATATCTTTCTTTATGAGTATCTATATATCTATCTATTTGTCTATCTTTCTATCTTTCTATCTATCTATCTGTATAGCTATTTATCTATCTATTTGACAATCTATCTCTTCATTTATCTATCTATTTGTCCATATATATATATATATATATATATATATATATATATATGTGTGTGTGTGTGTGTGTGTGTTTATATGGTTATTTATCTATCTATCTATTTATCAATCTATTTGTCTGCCTATAAAATCTATCTATTTGTCTATCTATCTATCTAACTATCTAACTATCTGTCTATCTATTGATCTATCTATCTGTCTTTATGTCTATCTAATTATCTATATATCTGTAAATCTATATATATATATTTATTATTCTATCTATCTTTCTATCTATCTATCTATCTATCTAAATATCTCTCTATCTTTTTATATGTCTATTTATCAATCAATCTCTATGTGTATCTAACTATTTGTGTATTTATTAATCTATCTCTCTATCTATTTATATTTCTTTTATATCTATCTTTTTATCTTTCTTCTTATCTATCTATATGTCTATATGTTTATCCGTGTATCTGTAAATCTGTCAATCTATAAATCTAAGAATCTATTTATCTACCTATCTATCTATTTGTCTAATTGTCTAACTATTTATCTGTTTATCTGTTAAACTTTCTAACTATGTTTCTCTCTATTAGTCTATTAGTCATCAATCTATCTAACGTTATATTAGTCTATCTTTCTATGTGCCTATTTTTTTATCTGTCTATTTGTTTATATGTCAATTTTTCTATATGTCTTTTACTCTATATATCTTTCTTTCTTTCTTTTTATCTGTCTATCTTTTTATCTATCTATATTTCTATCTATATGAGTGTATATCTGTATATCTATCTGTATATAAGTTTATATGTCTCTCTATCAATATATATATATATATATATATCTATCTATCTTTCTATCTTTCTTTTTAAATATCTATATATATATATATATATATGTATCTATTAAATTGTCAATTAATAAATCTATGTATATGCATATCTATCCAACTTCTATCTTTCTATTTCTCTAACAATTTAACTTTGTTTATAAATATATTTGTCATTAGTATATCTATCTATTTGTCTTTATGTCTATCTATCTATCTGTCAATATATCTAAATGTCTATCTGTCTATCTATCTATCTTGCTACCTATCTTTCTATCTATCTAACTATTTTCCTTTCTGAAAATCTTGCTATATATCTATTTTTCTATCTATCTTTCTACCTATTCGCCTAAAAACCTATATGTCTATATGTATATTTGTCTATCTCAAATTGTCTAACTATATAAGTATTTCACTATTTATCTCTATGTCTATCTATCTATTTATTTATTTATCTATATATCTATCTATCTATCCATCTGTGTGTATGTATGTCTGTCTGTCTATATATCTATTTATTTGCTTATTTGCTTATTTGTCTATCTAACTATCTATTTATCAACCTATATGTATATCAGTCTATCTGTATATTTGTATATCTAAGTATCTACCTATCTATCTATCTTTATATCTATCTTTATATCAATCAATATATCTATCTAACTATCTTACTATTTATTTGTTATCCTTTTATCTAACTATCTATGTATCTAACTTTTTATTTATTTGATTATCTATCTATTGACTATATGTCTATCTTTATATCAAACTACCTTTCTACATTTCTACATGTCTGTCTTTTTATCTATTTGCATATCTGTCAATATGTCTATTTCTCTATTTCTCGATCTATTGATCTATCTTTTTGTAAATATCTCCATCTCTATATCTATGTCTCTATCTATTAATTTATCTATCTTTCTGTCAATCTTTCTTTATATCTATCGATGTTACTATATGTGTATCTATCTATTTGCTATATGTCTATCATTCTATTGGTCTATTTGTATATCTATTTATTTGTCTATTTATCCATCTATCTCTATGTTTATATGTCTATCTATCTAGCTATCTATCTATCTATTTAATGGTTTATATATTTACCTACTTATCTAACTATCTAACAATCTATCGATCTGTATATTTGTCTATCTAACTATCTATCTGTCTATCTACCAATCTAACTATTTTCCTTTCTATACATTTGTTTATCTATCTATGTCTACATTTATATCTGTCTATCTGTCTATTTATTTTTTATCTATCTATCTATCTATATATCTATTTGCACGCCTATCTATCTATCTGTCAAGTTGTCTATTTCTCTATATGTCTATCTATCTTCCATTTTGCTTATCTATCTGCTTGTTAATCTGTCTCTCTACTATCTATCTGACAATCTCTATATCTAATTATCAAACTATCTATCTATTGTATATCTTCCTATATACCTATATGTCTATCTATCTAGTTGTCTATCAATCTATCAGTTTATATGTCTATCTGCCTATCTATCTATCTATTGGGTTATCTACCTATCTATCTTTTTGTCTAACCTTATAACTCTCTATCTATCTATATATCTATCTATCTTTCGATATATATATATATATAAGTATATATGTATATATATATATATATATATCTATCATACTATATGACTATCTATCTATTTGTCTATTTGTCTATCTGTCTATCAATATATTTACCTATCTTTTTAACTATCTATTTTTATATTTGTCCATTTGTTTACATGACTATTTGTCTATCTGTCTATTTGTTTGTATGTTTATTGTCTATTTGTCTAACTATCTATTAGTAAATCTTTCTATTTTAATTAATATCTATCTATCATTCTTTAAATCTGTGTATTTGGCTATATATCTTTCTATCTGTATCTCTATCTATTTATAGTCTATGTGTCTACCAGTATATTAGTCTATTAGTCTATTAGGTTATCTATCTATCTATCTCACTAATTATTATACTAAATATCTATCTGTATATATGTTTATTTGTATATATTTCTATCTATCTATTTATCTATATATTTATCGACATATTTGATTATCTATATATCAGTCTAATTGACTATCTTTCTATCAACTAATCTACATATCTATCTATCTATCTATCTATTTGTCTATCTGTATATTTATCTATATGTATATATATCATTCTTTCTATATGTCTATCTATCTATATGTGTATCTGTCTATTATATATCTTTCTATTTATATATCTATTTATCTAATTATCTATTTGTCAATCTGTTTATCTACTCATCTTTTTAACTATCTATCTTTATATCTGTCTATATCTATCTATCTATCTATTTATATCTATCTTCAAGTCTTTCTATTTATATATGTATTTTTAATTCTATCTATCTTTAATTTGTCTAAATGCTTATATGTCTAAATATCAATGTATATTTCTAACTATCTATCTGTCTAATAATCTGACTGTTATTCTATCTATCTGTCTATTAGTCAATCTATATATCTTTCTATATATATATATATATATATCTATCTATATATCTATCTATCAATCTATCAGCTAATCAATAATTTTATCTATCTATCAATCTGTCTGTCTATTAATCTGCCTATCAATCTATCAAACTATCTATCATTTATCTTTCTATCTTTCTATCTATTTTCTGTCTTTATATATGTCTGTCTATATATCTATCTATATATCTGTCTAGCTGTCTATCTATTTTTCTATCTCTCTATTAATCTTTCTATCTAGTATCTATCTATCTATCTATTTATATATCTATCTATCCATCTTTCTATCTTTCTATCTATATATATTTCTATAAATGTGTCTATCATTCTATCTAATAATCTATTTATATTTCTGTCTAGATATTTGTCTATCTTTCTATCTATCTATTAGTCTGTTGATATATCTGTCTATCTATCTGTATATCTAGTCTATCTATCTGTCTGTCGATCTATCTTTCTAACTATCTGTCTATCTATATGTCTATCTATTTGCCTATCTGTCTATCTATTTATTTGTCTGTCTACCTATCTATCTATCTATCTATTTATCAAACTATCTATCAATCTATCTATAAATTTATTTATCAAACTATTTATCCATCTATCTATTTATCTATTTATCTATCTGATTATCTATTTGTGTATCTATCTATCTATCTTTCTATCTAATTGTCTGTCTATTTATCTATCTATCTGTCAATCAATCAGTCATTTTGCCTCTTTGTCTATCTATCTATCTATCTATCTGTCTATCTGTCTGTCTATTTATCTATCTATCAATCTATCAATCTATCTATCACTACAAGAAAATGTTGATTTATCTACAGATTAATCACTAGCTAAATTACGAGGGATTAACTAGGGAATAGTAAGGGATTTATGTTTTTTCATTAAAATAAAAATTTGTAATGGATTAGCGACGGAATAATTTTGTAAATTCCACAACAGAAAATAGCAAGGAATTTAGCAATTGATTAGCTACGGATTAGTGATGGAATATTTTCATACATTCTGCTCAAGAAAAGCATGGAATTTAGCAACGGATTAGTGACGAAATATTTTTATAAATTCCGCTCAAGAAAAGTGGTGAATTTAACAAAAGATTTAGAGACAAAATTTTCATAGCTAATAAAATCCGGAATTTACCAATGAATTTAGCGAGGGAATTTTTCTAGCTAATAAAATCTGGAACTAAGCGATGGATTTAGCGACGGAATTTTTCTAGCTAATAAAATCCAGAATTTAGTAATGAATTTAATGACAGAATTTCCCTAGCTAATAAAATCTGGAATTTAGCGATGGATTAGTGATGGAATTTTCCTAGCTAATTACATCCATAACATAGTGATAGATTTTAGCTACGTAATTCCCTAGCTAATTACATACTGAACATGGAGATAGATTTTAGCGATGGAATTTCCCTAGCTAATTACATCCCAAAAATATATATATGGATTTAGTTGGAATTTTCCATACTAATTACATACTTAATATAGTGACGGCTTTTAGCGATGGAGCTTCCCTAGCCAATTACTTCTTTAATATAGTGATGGATTTTAGTGATGAATTTTCATAACTAATAAAATCTCGAATATATCGACAGATTTAGCGAGGGAACTTCTTTAGCTAATTAAATCTGGAATATAGTGATTGATTTAGTGATTGAACTTCCCTAGCTAATTAAATCCTGAACATAGCGATGGAATTTTCCTAGCCAATATTTAATTATTTAATTTTTTTTAATTTTTTATTAGTTTTAATATTTTATTTAATTTTGTTTATTAAATGTATGTTAATGGTCTATAGATGAGTGATCCTTAAACATTACAATTCCTCATAAAATCATAAAAAATGATATTATAGCTAAATAATTAAAAAATATAAAAATACAAAAAAAATTATATTAATAAGTACTAAAATAACTATTTTTATGATGTATTAATTTTTAAAAAAATTATACAAAAAAATATTTTCTAAAATTTTTAATTAAGAAACTTAAAAATTTGTATTAAAATAACATTAAATAATTAATTCAAAAAGTATAATAATTTATTTCAATATTTTAAAAATTAAATTATCATACATTAAAATTTCTACTAATATAAATGTAAATTAATTTATTGTATGATAAAATATAAAATATTTTCAAAAATATCTAAATTGATAAATAGACTAGTAAATATTAATATTATTATTAGTATAAAAAAATTTTTATGATTATATGAAACTTTTAAAAAATTAATTAATTCAAAATTTGAAAATTTTGAAATATAATAAAAATCTAAATTTTTTCATTAAAGTTAAAAGAAAATAAATTAATATTTAAAAATAAATACATACAGTAGAACCTCCCTAAATTGATACTCTATAAATTAATAACCTCCATTATTTAATGAAAAATCAATCCACCGACTCCGTGGAATATGTATAATTTAATAATTCTACTATCTATTATTTAATGCAAAATAGAAAACACACTATGTAAAAATATTAATTTATATAATCAATATGCCTTATAAATCTAAAAATACTATATATCATAGATAAAATATATTGCTTCGTAAAATCAATATTCCTTACAAAAATACCTATCTAAAGTAGTTTGTTTTTTTTCAATAGTCAGTATCTCAAATTGTATGTTTCTAAGTACCTTATGAGCTATAACATGATTTGGATTTGAAAGATCAAGTAATGAAATACAAGAATGAACAACATTTAATTTTTCTTTTGTTGACATGGAAGGATTTTCATCCATAACTTCACTATCTTCTTCTTCTTCTTCTTGATCTTGTGACGACGAAAGTTTTCTTAAATCTTCATCTGAAATTTTTTCATGGGCAACTTATTGCTATTCCTCGGGATTTATAAGCTCGTGAACAGACATTGGGTGACTAATTGGCAGTTGATTAATAGCATCTTTAAGTTCATTTTCTATATCTTGTTCTTGAGAACCCACTTCATTTTTTTGAGTTTCTCTTTTAAAGAGACCTGTGTGCTTAAAGCAATTGGCTTTATTGTCTTGCTAGAAATGTCATTCTATGTTGCCTTTTGTTGTTCATCTCTATCAATTGTATCTTGGAGTATAAAATGCATACATCGCCTCTTGAATTCTGCTATTATTCCAACATCTATTGGTTGAATTTTAGAAGTTGTATTAGCTGGAAAAAATAAAAACTTGAACATTTGAAAGAGGCAAATCCCTCAACACATGTAAAGGAGCATTATCTAACAAAAGTAGGACTTTTCTATTAGCATCTTACATTTGTTGATCCATCTTTTGTAGCCATTCCTTGAAAATGAGTCCAGTCATCCAAGCTTTTGCATTGATGCGATAATAGAAACCCAATTTCTCTCCACTATTTCTATTAAAAGCACGTTGCCTTTGTACATGACCAATGATGAGAGGTTCCATTTTGTGAGACCAATCTGCATTTGCAGCAAAGACAAAAGTTAGACGCATTTTATCCTTCTTAGAACCTTCAATTTGACGTCGTGCAATTTTTCGATCATGGGCCATGCGATACAAGAGTCATGTTTCATCCATGTTGTATATGTCTTTAAGTGAATAGCTTTGAAGTTTTTCTTTTATTGTTGACATATTTCTATCAATTGCATCTAAATCAGTAGAGCCACTTTTTCAATATGATTTTTGAGCTTTGAATCCATGGTGAATATTAAACTTTGCAAACCATCCATTTGAAAATTATGGTGTCCTCTCTCCAAGTTCAAGTTGTCTAGCAAATTGACGAGCCTTTTCCTTGATTAAATCACCTGATAATGCCACTCGACGTGCTTGGCATTGTAAAACCCAATTTGCTAAAACATTATCAAGTTCAGGATCCTTCACAACTCTTTGATGCTTAGATGTAAGTTCAGTTGAGTCCATGCTTTCATATTGATGATGCTTAGCAAGGATGTTGCTGATGGTTCCTTATGTTGGGACTTTAGAAAGCTTGAATTCTTGCATTTCCCAATTGCAAGAGCTGATTGTTTGATGGATGAATTTGCTAATTTTTATGACAAATTTTAAACTTTTGATCATTACTCAAAGAAGATGAAGGCTTCATTTTGGAAGAAAAAAGAAATAAAAAAAAGGACAAACTATAACTCAACTGTTGTATGCATTATCCTTTATAATGTAAGTGAGGAACTTTTGATATTCTACACCTGGAAAACTTTCTGGAAAACATGGTCATGACCTTTGGTATTTCAAAATTTAAGTTGATTAATTTAAGCACAACTTTTAACTTTGGAAATTGATGTTGAATTTATTGAGGCTTTCATGGATTAATCATGCAATATCTTTGATATATTTTCTGATTTTTTTAGGTGAAGGTTCTATAAATTAATAACCTCCGATAATTAATAATTTTTTGTGCTATGGCTCGTATTAATTAAAGAGGTTCCACTGTAGATGTTTGCCCCTACTAAAATTTATAATAATTAAACAATCAAGTTATATTTTTTTATTAGCTTTTAACATCGTGTCTTTATTAAAATAATTAATATAACTTTTTTTAATTATCTTACTACTTTAAGTAATTTTTTGAATTTTAAAAATTTATAATGATATCAAATAATATGAAATTTTATGCCTTTAAAATAATTACTTACTATCTTCATAAAAATTAATATGATGAATTCTTAAAAATTGATAACCATAAAATATAAATTTTTATATATATTTTAACATTAAGAGTAGTCTATAACTTTTTATAATTAAAAATATAAATATTTTGGAAATATATATTATTTGTTATTTAATGTTTATTTTGTCGAGGTTCAGGTCCTCCATCTCTCTCTACATTTTAGAAGATTAAGCGACGCAAGTCCTCTGTAGTCCTCCATCTTTCTCTTGACACTGACACTTCTAAACATATTTGAATTAAGTTATAATTTGTTATTGATTTGAGGTATGTTTTCTATGCTAATTCTTCATCGATTATATTAATGCAAGAGTTAGCATATTGATTCTATTAATTTTTTTCCGAAATTCTTCTTTAATCACCATTGTATGCTTGGATTGCTTATATAAACTTAATCCTATACATACCTATTGCACATGTGATACAATGCGTTATCATTGTGTGGGAGTTGATGTGCACAGTAGGTATGCCAACATTATTTTCTTTTTTTTCCACTCGACCGTATTTGGTTTTTCTTAATTTAATTACAAAATGGGTGTTTTGTGTTGGGCATTGTGTATATAACACATAAATATATAAGTATATATTATTATATCTATAACAATAACAATAGTATACACAAACATAACTATATATAAATTAAACAACATATATTTAATATATATATATATATATATATATATATATATATATATATATATATATATATATATATATCTATAATAATTTTATATATGATACATTCAATATACATGTGTATTTCAAATATAATTAGTATTATACATATAATATTATATACATATTTTACACAAATAAAGTTATTCTGACTTTATGATAGGATTTTAATAATGTATATTAGAAATTTGTAAGTCATCATTATGAAATACACGTCTAATAAATTTGCATTATGAAAATATTTATTATTCCATAATGTCATGCCTACCTAATAAGTATAATTAAATTAATATCTATAAATTATATTTTATACATGGCTTTATGTTTAGGGAAAAACACACACTCTTATAAAAATGTAAGAGTGTATTTAATATCTGTAAATTTACAGTATAGTCACATTAATATCTGTTAATGTCAAATTAATATCTGTAAACATTTATTGACCGGTTTTCAATTAGTTCAAATAAAAATGTAATAGCCTTTATGTATACTGATACTAATTTACAAGAATTTAAATACATGTATATATTTGACTATACTTTAATTACTATGTTTAATTAAATGCCACATAGGTTTCCTTATAAATACCCTAGCATTGACTATCCATATGATTCAAACTGGATTAAATTATATAAGACATCCAGCTCATCTAACATACATTATTTCCTATATGATTTGATGCCGATTACTTTTTGATGGGTTTGAGAAGTTCCACCAATATGGATGAGTAGATGTCACATATTTTATCATCGCTATAGCCATTAACTCATAAATTGTATACCCATGGACTTGATTATTTGATATTGATTATCATTTCAAAGATATTGATTATTTGGATTTTTATCAAAGTTTCTTCATTATCTAAGCTTACAATAATAAGTAAATAGTTTCTAGAAAGCTAACCATAGAATTGTTTACTTGAGTAAACACTAGAAACTATTTACTTATTGTAAGCTTAGATAATGAAGAAACTTTGATAATTAATCCAAATAATCAATATCTTTGAAATGATAATCTAGATTCATAGAGTTAACTTTATTACTTGTTAAACTCATATACTTGTGATACATTTTACCGTTCTATAAAATAACTAACACTTGCATTGATTTTTTTAGTGTCATGTCTCTCTATAATTTTAATACTTAAAGATCATTGAGATATTATAATTACAATAATTCTTAGATTTAGACCTCTTGTTTTTTGATTTGCTTTGACGCTTTCTCTTGGTTGAATTTCTTTCAATTAACTTTGTAAATAATTTTAAGGAGGTTGATGTTTAACTTGTCTATCTCTGTTGAATCTCCTTGCTTAGAATTAAATCATGAACATCATCAAATTTCAATTTATTTTTTCTTGATGAACTATGCACAACTATAATTGTAATACATTAATTTTTGATAGAGAACACAGAAGTATCAATACACATACTTCATCATTGACTTCAATACCAAACAAATTTAATTGGGTTGTGATTGTGTTGACTTCATTGAGTTGTTAGGTCACTGATGTGCTTTCTGTCAGCTTCAGATTGAAAAAACACCTCATAATGTGCACTTTTTTAGCATCAATTAGTTTTTCGTATATACTAGCAAGAGCCTTCGTAAGCCTGACTATGCTCATCTCATTTTTTATATTGAAAGTAAGTTGGTAAGATATCATATATTGAATGATTTTCAAGTGCTAGTATGTACTATTCTCTCTTCATAGACTCTATCTTTTTCCTCAGAAGATGTTGATATAGATTTTTCTAGTATATATAATCCTTCATCTATATTTTCTAGAATTCAAATTTCGTTCCATAGTTTTTTTTTATTTTCACTATTACTTCATATGCAGTCATTACTGTCTACAAAATATGACTTCTTTTAGACAATTCTTACAAAACACTTGTATGAGAATTGAGACGCATCTTTTGACATGTTGATATTGTCTGCATAATTTTTACTATTTATTAAATTTATTATTATCATCAATAGTAACTTCAGCCAATGGGGCATCATAATGCACAACCTAAACCTCCAATACCAATTGTGAGAATAACTTGATTTCCTATTTGTTAGATTTATGAAAGAGAACAAAAATATATATATTAAATGAAACATAAAATTTATATTGTTCGTCACATGGTTTTCTATATTAAGGGCTATTCTTTTTTCCTCTCTTTTTCACTATGAATGAGGTGAATGCAAAAGATGTATGAAATATATACTTTTGAAATTTCAATGCTTATTAGATGTTGATCTATGCTAAAAAAAATAAAACAAAAAAAACGAGGTAATGCTTATTTTTTTGACTAAAATGGGGGATAATTTAGATTCACATAACTAACAATGTATTAATAGATATATTAATCAAGAATAACATATTTTACAATGGATCTAGAATATACCTTGTGTTTTAGTTATTATTTTCAGCTAGTGTCATATTAAAGATCTATGCAAAGGAAGGTAATAATTTATGTCTTGTGTTTTTGGAGACACACAAGGCACAAAAGACTTACAATTTCTTTGATCTAGGAGCAGCATATTAATTTATATCTAATATATTTTTGGAGAAAATGAGAGTTGTTCAAAAAAAATTAGAAGACTTCTATTTTATTTCTTTTTATCTTGAGATGCAATTTACTCATATCAAATAGTTAATTAGTATATGCTATAATGAAATAATAAGGAATTAACTTTTGATATGTTAGCCCTAGAATTATATGAGTTTGATGTGATTCTAAGAAGGAAATGGTGGTCAAAATAAAATACCAAAGTTGTTTTTTTTTTGTTTTTTGATATGTATATCTATATGTTTATCTATCTATATTTCTATATATATTTTTTGTTATCTATCTATATATCTGTGTCTATCTATCTAGCTATCTATATGTCTATCTATGTCTATATATATATATATATCTCTCTCTCTATTTATCTATTTGTCTATCTTTCAATTAATCAATATATTCATCAGTCTATCTATATATCTATATATCTATATGTCTATCTATATATCTTTCTGTCTATCTAACTGTTAATGTATTATCTATCATTATATATAGATGTCTATCTTTTTGTCTAACTATTTGTAAATCTATCTATTTAATAATCTATCTATCTAGTAATCTAATTATATATTTATTTATTTATCGTTATATATATGTTTATATATTATATATATATCTCTTTTTATCTATCTATGTATTTGTCTATCTATCTATCTATCTAATTTTCTATCTATATGCATATCTATCTATCTATCTATTTTTCTATCAATCTATCAATCAATATATCTATCAATCTATCTATCAAACTATCTCTGAATATATCTATCAATTTATCTATTATATGTCAATCTATCTAACTATCAATTTGTCTATTTATCAATATATCAATCTATCTATCAATTTATTTATCTATTTATTTATCTATTTAACTATTCGTCTATCTATCTATATATCGATATATCTTTATATCTATATATCTGTCTATCTATCTGTAATTTATCTATATATCTGTCTGTATTTATATTTGTCTATCTCTCTATTTGTTTTTAAATCTATCTATCTATCTATCTATCTAACTATTAATCTATCTATCTATATATCTATCAATTAGTCTATCTATGTCTCTATCTAATTGTCTATAGTTATATCTATCAATCTGTTTATCTATCTATCTATCTAACTATCTTTCTATTTATATTTCTATCTATTTATCTATTTATCTATCTGTGTATCTATCTATTTTTCTATCAATCAATGTATCTATCAGTCTATCTATTGGTCTATGTATCTACCTATTTATCTATTTATTTAATTATCTATCTATGTGTTTATCTTTCTTTATATCTATATGTCTATCCATCTATCTCTCTATTTATATATATATATATTTGTCTATCAATCATTCTATCAAATCTATCAATCTAATTGTCGGTCTATCTAAGTATTTTTCTATCTTTTTATTTGTCTGTCTATCTATCTATCTCTATATCTATCTGTAAATCTTTCTTTTTATCTATCTATCTACTATTTATCTTTATGTTAATCTATCTATCCATCTATGTATATATTTGACTATTTTTCCATCTATCTATCTGTTTATTTATATATGTATCTATTTATTTATCTATCTATTTATCTATTTTTCTATCTATATTTCTATCAATCTATTTGTCTATCTATCTATCCAATTGTATTTTATTCTATCTATCTATATATCTATCTATCTATGTATCTTTCAATCTATCAATTTATATGTCTATCTATCTCGCTATCAATCTATCTATATTCTATTTATCTATTTGTCTATCTATAGGTCTATCTATCTATCAATTTTTCTATCTATCTCTTTATCTATCTATCTAACTATCAATTTTTCTATTTATCTCTTTATATATCTATCTATCTATTTGTCTATCTATTTGTCTATCTATTTGTCTATCTATTTGTCTATCTATTTGTCTATCTATTTGTCTGTCTATTTTTTGTCTATCTATCTGTCTATTTATCTGTGTATCTATCTATCGATATATAAGTCTATCTAACAATCAATCTATTTGTCTATCTATATTCTAATCTATCTGTCCATCTATCTATCTATCTACCTATCTTTATATATATGTGTCTATTTATCTCTCTATCTATCAGTCTATTTATTTGTTTATATTTTTATCTATATATCTGTTTATCTATTTGTCTATTTATCTATCTGTCTATTTTTCTATCTATCTATGTATATATCTTTCTATTTGTGTATCTAGCTATCTATCTATTTATCTATCTAATTATCTTTCTATTTAACTATTTATATATCTGTCTAATAATCTATTGATCTATCTATCTATATATGAATCAATCAATTTTACTATGTCTAATAAATCTATCTATCTGTCTATCATTCTTTTAACAAAGTGTGTATGAATTTGCTATTAATCTTTCTATCAATATGTTTATTTATCTGTAAATCTATGTCTATATATCTTTCAAAAAATATATCTATCAAAATCACTATTTATTTGTTTATTTATCTATCTTTCTATATATCTTTCAATTTTTCTATTTAACTATCTATCTATTTGTCTATATATCTTTATATCTATCTATCTGTTAGTCTTACTGTCTATCTATTTGTTTGTTTGTCTATCTATATTTCTACCTATCTATCTATCAATCAATTTGTCTATTTTTTTTTCTATCTATATATCTATCTATCTATATATTTTTTATCTATCTATCTAAATATTTGTTTATCGATCTATTTATCTATCAATCTACCATTGAATCTATCAATTAATCTATATATCTATCTATATTTTTGCATGTCTATCTATGTATTTATCTATTTATATATCTATCTATCTTTCTATCTATCTATTTGTATATTTATCATTCTTTTTGTCTATCTATCTATCTGTCTATTTATCTATCTATCTATATATCTATCTATCTATCTATTTGTCTGTCTATATATTTTTCAATTTATATATATATTTATCTTTCTATCTATCTGTTTGTTTATCATTTTGTCTAACTATCTATGTATCTATCTATATATCTATCTATATGTCTATCTAAATTTCTATCTATATGTCTATTTATCAATCTATTTGTTAGTCTATCGATCGATCCATCTATCTATCTATCTATTTATCAATAAATCTATAAATCTTTCTATCAATCCGTGCAGCTATCTATCTAAATAACTATTTATCTTTTTTTATATAAATCTAACTACCAATTTATCTATTTATTTGTCTATCTTTCTGTTTTCATATCTTTCTAACAGTCTATCTATATATCTGTGTATTTATCTATATATATGCCTTTATGTCTATTTGTTTGTCTTACCATCTGTCTATTTCTTTATATTTCTATCTATCAAATTATCTATTTACTTATTTATTTGTCTATCTATCTATATATCATTCTATCTATCTATCTATCTCTCTGTCTGTCTATTTGTCTATCTTTATATTTGTCTAATTATCATTTTGTCTATTTTATGTGTATCGATATGTTTTTCTATCTATCTATCTATATATCTATATATTTATCTATATATGTGTCTATCAATCAATCTATTTATCTATATATATATATATATATATATATATATATATATATATATATATATATATATATATATCTATCTATCTATATGTTTATCTATCTGTCTAATCATCTATCTATCTACTTGTCAATCTATTTATCTCATTGTCTATATAATTTTCTACTTTTCTATCTATCTATCTATCTCTCTATCTATATATCTTTCTATATTTATAGTTATCTATATATTTATCTATCTATTTATATGTCTATTAATCTATCAATCTATCTATTTATCTATCACTCTATCTATCCATCTTTTTATCTGTTTATCTATCTATATGTCTTTCTATATATATATATATATATGTCTATCTTTCTATCTAATTATTTGTCTATATTTCAATCTATATGTCTGTATATATTTTTTCTATCTATCTTTCTATCTACCTATCTTTCTATCAACCTATCTATTTGTCTATCTATTTCTCTATCTATCTTTCTGTATGCCTGTCTATTTATCTATGTATCTATCTATATTCATGTCTATATATTTGTTTAATTTTTGTCTAAGAATCTATCGATCTATCTCTCTATTTATCTATCTATCTAACTATGTATATTCCTATCTATATATTTTTTTATCTATCCATCTATCTTTCTACATATCTATCTATATATCTATTTGTCGATCTATCTGTCTATCTATCAATACATACATATGTCTATGTACATGTCTATTTTTATCCATATGTATCAATCAATCTAACTATCAATCTATCTATTTATCTTTTTATCTTTCTATCTTTATATCTTTATATCTATTAATTAATAAATCTAACTATCACTCTATAAATTTGTGTAACAATCATTCTATAAATTAACCATTTATCTATCTATTTATCTATGTATCTATCTCTATGGATCTATTTACCAATCTATTTATTAATATATCTATGTATTTATGTTTAATGCGTTAATCTAATTGTCTAACTATCAATATAAGTATATGTCTATCTATTTGTAAATTTATAAGTCTATCTTTCTATCTAAATATTTGTCTAATTATCAATCTATATATTTACCTATTTGTCTATCAATCTGCCAATCTATATGTCTATCTATCTATCTATCTATATATGTCTATCTATATTTCAATCTATATGTCTATATATCTCTTTATCTATTTGTCTATCTATTTGTCTTTCAATCAATATATTTATCTTTCTATATATTTGTCTATCTATCTGTTTATCTATCTATCTATGGTTTTTTTGTTCTATCTATCTATAATTTTATTTGTATATATATTTGTATATTTATTTATCTATCTATTTGTCTATCTATTTGTCTATCATTATGGTTATCTATTAATCTTTCTATCTGTCAATCTATAACTCTCGATATCTTTCTACCTATATATTTGTCTATCAATCTATCTATATGTCCATCTATATGTCTATCAAAATGTCTATCTATTTATCTATCGATCTATCTCTTTATATATAAATCATTCTATTTCTCAATCTATCGATCAATCTATTTATAAATCTATCTATCAATCTATATATCCATCTATGTATCTTTCCATCGATCTATATGTCTCTCAATCAATCATTAAATCTATCTATCTATCTATCTGTATATATATTTTTCTAACTATCTATCTATATATCTATTTTACTTTCTATTTGTTTGTATATCTATCTGTTTATATACGTGTCGATATATTTTTTAGTCTTTCTATATATCTATCTGTCTATCTCTTTATAGATATGTTTATCTATCTATCTATATGTCTGCCTGTCTATCTATCTATCAATCTATATGTTTATATATCTATCTATCAATCTGTCTTCTATATATCTATCTATCTATATATCTATCTGTCTAACTTTCTATCTATGTATCTATTTGTCTGTCTATGTGTCTATCTATCTATCTATCTATATATCTATCTATATGTATGTCTATCTATCTATCTATATAACATTCTATCTATTTCTCAATCAATCAATCAATCAATCAATCAATATATCTTTCTATTTGTCTATCTATATGTCATTTTATCTATCTATTTATCTATCTATTTGTATTTTTGAAATATCTATGTAATTATTAGTCTTCTAACTATCTATCTATATGTAAATTTTTCTATCAATTTATTTGTCAATCTGTCTGTCAAATAATCATTCTATTTGTCTGTTTAATAATCTTATTATCTATTTATCTATCCATATAATAATCTATCTATCTATTTTCTATCTATCAATCTATCAATCTATCTATACATGTTTCTATCAAATTATATATCAATTTGTCAATCAATCTGTCTATCAATCGTTAGATCAATCTATTTATTAATCTATCATTTATCTTAATGATCATTCTATCTATCTATTTCTCTATCTATTTGTCTATCTATCTATATATTTATTTATCAATCTATCAATCTATTTATATATCTATAATCAGTTTATATATTTATTTAATTATCTATATATCTAAATGTCTAACTATATATCTATTTATCATTCTATCTATATAATTCGTTATCTATCTATATCTATTTATCTATCTTTTTCTCTGTCTATCTATCTATCTATTATTTATCTAAATATCTATCAATTGTTTAACTTTATATCTATCTATCTATCTACTCATCTATTTTTCTACCAATATTTCTATCTATCGATCTATCTTTTTATCTTTCTATCTGTCTAAATTTTTATCTCAAACTATCTATCTATATGACTATCTATCTGTCTTTGAATCTGTCTATCTATCTATCTATCTATTAATCTATGTATCTATTTGTTTATCTATCTATCAGTCAATTTATTTTTCTATCTATCTATCTATCATTATATCAATCTGTTTATCTATCTATCTATCTTTATGTCAATCAATATATCTAACTAATTATCAATCTGGCTATCAATCTCTCTATCAATCTATCTATAAATATATATCTCAATTTGGCTTTCCAACTGTCTATCAATCAATAAATTTATCTATATATCTATTTGTGTATCTATATATATCTTTCTATCTTTGTATTTGTCTACCCATCAATCTATCTATCTGACTATCAGTCTATCTCTATATATGTCTGTCTTTCTTTCTATCTAGCTATCTATCTATCTATAAATTTTTATATCTATCTATCTATCAATCTACCAATATTTCTTTTTGTATATCATTTTGACTATATATATATCTATCTACCTCTGTGTCTATTTATAAATCTATCATCTATCTATCATTCTATCAGTCTATCTATGTATCTATTTGTATATTTTTATGTCTATCTATATGTCTATTTATTAATCTATCATTCATCTATCTATATTTCTATTTATCAATCTATAAGTCTGTTTATAATTATGTCTATCTATTTATTTATCTATTTGTCTATATATATGTCTAACGACATGTCTATCTTTATGTCAATATATCAATCAATCTATCTGATAATCTATGTCTATCGATTTGTCTATCTATATGTCAATATATCAATCTATCTGTATATCTATATATCTATCCAATATATCTGTCTATCTATCTATCTATCTATCTATCAATCTTTCTATAGATCTATCTATCTATCTTTTATTCATCTATTTATCTATATTTTTATCTATATATCTGTCAATCTATTTTTCTATCTATCTATCTATCTATGTGTCTGTCTATCTTTCTATCTATATATATATATATATATATATATATATATATATATATATATTTCTATCTTTCAATCAATCAATCTATCTCTCTATGTTTCTATCTATGTATCTGTCTTTCTATTTGTTTAATAATCTATCAATCTATCAATCTTTATATCTATCTATCTATCTATCTGTTTGTTTGTGTGACTGTATATCTATCTGTATTTCTATCCATCTATTTGTCTATCTATCTGTGTGGCTGTATATCTATCTATTTGTCTATCTATTTGTCTATATATATGTCTATAATTCAATCAAATCTATCTATTTTTCATTCTATATGTCTATCTATATGTCTAACTATCTATCTATCTATCTTTTTATCTATCTATCTATCTATGTCTGTCTATCTATATGTCAATCAATTGATATATCTATTTGTCTATCTATATGTCTATCGATCTATGTATCTATATGTAAATCTATAAATCAATCTATCTATCTATCTATATAACTATCTAATATATATGTCTATCTATCTGTCTTTTTGTCTGTCTGTATGTCTATCATCTATATATATATATATATATCTATCTTTTATCTATCTATTTATCTATATTTCTATATATCTATTGTCTATCTATTTGTTTATCTATCTATCTATTTATCTTTAAATCTTTCTATCTTTCTATCTATGTATATGTCTATGTATGTATGTATCTATCTGTCTAATAATCTCTCAATCTATAAATTATTATATTTGTATCGATCTATCTATCTATCTATCGATCTATAATTGAACTATTTGTCTATCAATCTATCTATCAATTTATCTATCAATCTTTCTACCAATTCATCTATCAATCTTTCTACCAATTCATCTATCAATCTTTCTATCAGTCAATCATCTATCTATCTATCTATCTATCTATCTATCTTTATATCTAAAAATATATTTATCAATATGTCTATTTATCTATCTATCAATCTTTTTTAATTTATATATTTCTATATGTGTGTCTATCTATCTATCTATTTATCAATATATCTATCTCAAAATCTGCCTATCAACCTATCTTTCTATCTATCTATCTATAAGTCTATCTACATATCTATCTATCTATTTATCTCTCTATCTATTTGTCTATCTATTTATTTATAGATCTATCAATCTATATGTCTATCTATCTATCTATTTAGCTCTCTATTTATCTATCTGTATATCTTTTTATCTGTTTTTCTATCTATCTGTCTTTTGATATGTATATCTATATGTTTATCTATCTATCTTTCTATCTATATTTTTTGTTATCTATCTATATATCTATGTCTATCTATCTATCTAGCTATATATATGTCTATCTATGTGCCTATATATATATATATATATATATATATATATATATATATATATATATATATATATATATATATATATCTCTCTCTCTCTCTCTATCTATTTATCTATTTTTCTATCTTTCAATTAATCAATATATTCATCAATCTATCTATATATCTTTCTGTCTAACTAACTGTTAATGTATTATCTATCATTATATATAGATGTCTATCTTTTTGTCTAACTATTTGTAAATCTATCTATTTAATAATCTATATATTTATCTATCTAGTAATCTAATTATCTATTTATTTATTTATTTATTTATTTATTGTTATATATATGTTTATATATATATATATATATATATATCTATCTTTTTATCTATCTATGTATTTGTCTATCTATCTATCTATCTATCTAATTTTCTATCTATATGCATATCTATCTATCTATCTATTTTTCTATCAATCTATCAATCAATATATCTATCAATCTATCTATCAAACTATCTCTGAATATATCTATCAATTTATCTATTATATGTCAATCTATCTAACTATCAATTTGTCTATTTATCAATATATCAATCTATCTATCAATTTATTTATCTATTTATTTATCTATTTAACTATTCGTCTATCTATCTATATATCGATATATCTTTATATCTATATATCTGTCTATCTATCTGTAATTTATCTATATATCTGTCTGTATTTATATTTGTCTATCTCTCTATTTGTTTTTAAATCTATCTATCTATCTATCTATCTAACTATTAATCTATCTATCTATATATCTATCAATTAGTCTATCTATGTCTCTATCTAATTGTCTATAGTTATATCTATCAATCTGTTTATCTATCTATCTATCTAACTATCTTTCTATTTATATTTCTATCTATTTATCTATTTATCTATCTGTGTTTCTATCTATTTTTGTATCAATTAATGTATCTATCAGTCTATCTATTGGTCTATGTATCTACCTATTTATCTATTTATATAACTATCTATCTATGTGTTTATCTTTCTTTATATCTATATGTTTATCCAATTATCTTTCTATTTATATATATATATATATTTGTCTATCAATCATTCTATCAATCTATCAATCTAATTGTCGGTCTATCTACGTATTTTTCAATCTTTTTATTTGTCTGTCTATATATATATCTATTTATCTCTATATCTTTCTGTAAATCTTTTTTTTATCTATCTATCTACTATTTATCTTTATGTTAATCTATCTATCTATCTATATATTTGACTATTTTTCCAACTATCTATCTGTCTATTTATCTATCTATTTATCTATTTCTCTATCTATATTTCTATCTATCTATTTGTCTATCTATCTATCCAATTGTATTTCATTCTATCTATCTATCTATCTAAGTATCTAACTAACTATCAATTTATATGTCTATCTATAAATCAATCTATTTGTCTATCTATCTCGCTATCTATATATCTATTTATCTATTTGTCTATCTATAGGTCTATCTATCTATCAATCAATTTTTCTATATATCTCTTTATCTATCCATCTATCTATCTATTTGTCTATCTATTTGTCTGTCTATTTTTTGTCTATCTATCTGTCTATTTATTTATGTATCTATCTATCGATATATAAGTCTATCTAACAATCAATCTATTTGTCTATCTATATTCTAATCTATCTGTCCATCTATCTATCTATTTACCTATCTTTATATATATGTGTCTATTTATCTATCTATCTATCTATTTATTTGTCTCTATTTTTATCTATATATCTGTCTATCTATTTGTCTATTTATCTATATGTCTATTTTTCTATCTATCTATGTATCTATCTATATATCTATTTATCTATCTAATTATCTTTCTATTTAACTATTTATATATCTGTCTACTAATCTATCAATCTATCTATCTATATACCAATCAATCAATAATACTATGTCTAATAAATCTATCTATCTGTCTATCATTCTTTTAACAAAGTGTGTATGAATTTGCTATCAATCTTTCTATCAATATGTTTATCTATCTGTAAATTTGTCTCTATCTATCTTTCAAAAAACATATCTATCAAAATCACAATTTATTTGTTTATCTATCTATCTTTCTATATATCTTTCAATTTGTCTATCTAACTATCTATCTATTTGTCTATATATCTTTTTATCTATCTATCTGTTAGTCTTACTGTCTATCTATTTGTTTGTTTGTCTATCTATATATCTACCTATCTATCTATCAATCAATTTGTCTATTTATTTTTCTATCTATATATCTATCTATCTAATTATTTGTTTATCGATCTATTTATCTATCAATCTACCATTGAATCAATCAATCAATCTATATATCTATCTATATTTTTGCATGTCTATCTATGTATTTATCTATTTTTATATCTATCTATCTTTCTATCTATCTGTTTTTATCATTCTTTTTGTCTATCTATTTATCTGTCTATTTATCTATCTATCTATCTATTTGTATATTTATATATCTATCTATTTATCTATCTGTCTATATATTATTCAATTTATCTATATATTTATCTTTCTATCTATCTATCTGTTTATCATTTTGTCTAACTATCTGTGTATCTTTCTATATATCTATCTATATGTCTATCTATATGTCTATTTATCAATCTATCTGTCAGTCTATCGATCTATCGATCTATCTATCTATCTATTTATCAATAAATCTATCAATCTTTCTATCATTCTGTGTAGCTATCTATCTAAACAACTATCTATCTCTCTTTATATAAATCTAACTATCAATTTATTTATTTATTTGTCTATCTTTCTTTTTTCATATCTTTCTAATAGTCTATCTATTTATCTGTCTATTTATCTATATATATGCTTCTATGTCTATCTGTTTGTCTTATCGTCTGTCTATTTCTTTATCTTTCAATCTATCAAATTATCTATTTACTTATTTATTTGTCTATCTATCTATCTATCATTCTATCTATCTATCTATCTATATATCTATCTCTCTCTCTGTCTGTTTGTCTATCTTTCTATTTGTCTAATTATCATTTTGTTTATTTTATGTGTATCGATATGTTTTTTTATATATCTATCTATATATCTATATATTTATCTATATATGTGTCTATCAATCTATCTATCTATCAATATATATATATATATATCTATCTATCTATCTATTAGTCTATCTATCTATCTATCTATTTGTCTATCTATTTATCTCTTTGTCTATATAATTTTCTATTTTCTATCTATCTATCTGTCTATCTATATATCTTTCTATATTTATAGTTATCTATATATTTATCTATCTATTTATATGTCTATTAATCTATCAATATATCTATTTATCTATCACTCTATCTATCTATCTTTTTAAATGTTTATCTATCTATCTATTTATCTATCTATCTGTCTATATATATATATATCTGTCTATCTTTCTATCTTATTATTTATCTATATTTCAATCTATATGTCTGTATATATATTTTCTATCTATCTATCTTTCTATCTACCTATCTTTCTATCAACCTATCTATTTGTCTATCTATTTCTCTATCTATCTGTCTGTCTGTCTATTTATCTATGTATCTATCTATATTTCTGTATATATATTTGTTTAATTTTTGTCTAAGAATCTTTTAATCTATCTCTCTATTTATCTAGCTATCTATTTATGTATTTATCTATTTATCTTTGTTTATATAAATCAATTAATCTATTAGTCTATCAATATCTTTATCAATTTGTCTATCAATCTATCTATGAATGTGTTTATCAATATTTCTTTTAATTCAACTATTTATCGGTCTATGTATCTGTGTATCTATCAATTTTTCTTTCTATCTTTTTATCTGTTTGTCTAATAAGTGTATGTTTGTCCATATACCTATCAATCTGTCTGTATTTTAGTCTTTTTTTCTATCTATTTGCCATTTTGTTTATCTATCTATTTCTCTATCTACCTACCTATCTATCTTTTAATTTTTTATCTATGTATCTATATTTCTATTTATCTATATATCTATGTATCTGACTATCTATATTTATATTTATCTATCTATCTATCTATCTATCTATATATCTATGTGTGTGTGTGTGTATTTCAATTATCTATTTATCAATCTATCTATCTGTTTGTCTATCTATCTAACTATCTTTCTATCTATCTATCTATCTATTTGTCTATTTATTTTTATATCTATATTTCTATCTATCTATTTATCTATCTGTCTATTTAAATGTCTATCTATCCATCTATCTATCTAACTATCTATATGTCTATCTATTTTTCTATCTCTATATATATATCTATCTATTTATATCTCTCTATCTTTTTGTCTATTTATCTGACTATCTATCTATCTATTTGTCTATTTGTCTTTCTATTTGACTTTCTATTTATCAATTTATCTATGTATTTATCTTTTTTATCTATCTATCTATCTATTTATCTATATGTCTTTATATCTATCAATCTAATTGTCTATCTATCTATCTATCTATATATCTATAAATCATTCTATCTATCTATTTGTCTATCTATCTAGGTATCTATCTATCTATCTAATTATCTTTGTTTCTATTTATCTGGCGATCTAACCTGTCTAAATATCTATATATCTATATCTCTATCTATCTGTCTATCTATTTGTCTCTCTATATATATTTCTATCAATCTATTAGTCTATCTATCTATCTATATGTCTATCTATCTATCAATTTATCTTTCTAATAACCTGTAGATCTTTTTTTCTCTCTATCTATTTATCTTTCTATCTCTCTATCTTTTTATCTATCAATCTATCATTCTATATGACTATCAATCTATCTTTCAATTTGTCTATCAATATCTCTATCAATCAATCTATCAATTTGTTAATCAATATGTCTATCAATCATTATATCAATCCATCTATTTATTTGTGTTTCTATCTATCTATTAGTCTATCTTTTTGTTAGTCTATCTTTCTTTTTGACTATCTATTTGTCTGTTTATTACAAAAAAATAGCCAATTTAGTGATGGATTTTAGCAACTGACTTTATCCGTTACAAATTGGTGATGGTTTCATGATGGAAACAAACTTAGCAATTGATTTATAGATGACAAATATTTCGTCACAACAATAAGGAAGAATGTTGGTGGGAGCTATTAGATAGCGATGGATTATCAGTTATATCATTATATTAGCTATGGATTATCAGTTCCATCCCTAAGGAACTTTTAGAATTTTAGCTAACAAAATTATGTTTGGAATAGCGATGGATTCTTAGTTCCATCGCTAATTTAACGATGAAATTTGGTTCCGTCGCTAAATTTGTGACTGAATTTTATTTCTCTCACTAAATTTAGCAAATGTTTAGTTATTTATATTTTTATGAATATTGCTTTGATTCAAGAATAGCATGATAAAATTTTCAGTTAATTAATAATTTTAAAATATTTTAGTTTATTTATTAATATTTTTTTTCTCATATAGTTATACTTTTTTTTTCCGTACAATTAATGGAACATTAATTAAATGAATTTTAAAATATTTTATATTGATTTAATCAATAAAACTTTGGTTGTTAACTTTGTTTTTGTAACAACGGAAGTAAATTTATGCTAACTTTTGTGTAATGTATAATAATAGTTAGTAGTTAATTTTTTTGTGAAACAATTATTTATAAAATAATAATTATATAATATAATAAATATGAAAATAATAACAATAAAACATATATAAAATAAATATAAAAGTATTACTAAAAAATAAAATTTTTATTACAAAATGTAAAATTTTTCTATAGGCCATATTATTTCTATAGGCCATATTATTTCTATTTACAAATTATAAATGTAAATAACTATACAGCATGTCATAGACCATATTTATATTTTTAATATAACTTTGGTATCATTACTTTTTCCAAAACAATGCCCTTTTTATTTTAGATCCACAACTTTATCATTTTGAGATTCCTTAAATCACTTTATTTTATTTTTTTGTGAAATCTTCTAAATAACTTTAAACTTAACTTTAAATCTTATTCTCTTCAGTTTTTTTAGATAGTAGCCTAAATCCCCCAAGTCGTTCCAATCCAATGTAATTGCTACCCATAACTGCCAACCATCATCACCCCACCGCCTTTCATCACCATCATCTTCAATCACCGCCATTAGTAGCACCACCCTCATTTTCTTCTATTTTTCTTAGAAAAGTCTTGTGCTTTGCTTGCAAAAACTCCAGTGCTAACTGAAATCGTAGCACAAATTTGGGTTGTTACCAGAATCATTGATGTCTAACTCTGACCTGGTTGATGATTTTATTTTGCTGGTTTGTTGGTCTTCTTTTTAAATCTTTTGCCTCGGTATTGAGGCAAGAAACATTATCAAACTGATTTTTCTTTCCTTCATGTAGCTTAATTAATTCTTGAGAGGAATGGCCTTTATGGATAGAACCCTTGATTGAAGTTAACATTGATACATTGTGACTAGTTTATGTGTTTAGCTTTTGATAATTAGTTGTATGCATTAAAGTATTTCATTTTAAATTTTTACTACATGGACTAAAAATTAAACTACACCATTGTATCAATGGAAAATTTATTTGTATTAATATGACATGTTGAAATCAGGTTAAAATTTATGTATGATTACAAAATGAAGTTATATTATATATCTTGAATTCAAGATTAGATTATAAGTTGTTAAAGGTTCAACCATACAAAGTTTAATGATTTGTTCTTTTAAAGCTTATTAGATTATATTTTTTTAATCAGGTTATTGTTTGTTTTACATATATGTTATATTTTAATTATTTTATAAGGTTGTAAGCAAAAATTGTCTTCCATTTATTTTTATATGTAGCTGTAAAATTTTATTGTTGGATTCTTGAATTAGTGTATGCATAAAGATAGGACTACATATAGATATTAGAGAAAATATGACCAAATCGATAGTGGATTGATTATCGGATGAAAGATGGTGCTTTTATTATGGAGTTCAAAATGGACATCAAGGGATTCATTAATTTTTCACTTAGTCACCCTGAATTGATGGACCAGAGTAGGATTCAGGGTCCATGCAATCATCATAAGTGTCTGTTTAAATTTTCAAGAGGTGGATACTATGAGATATCATCTAGCACAGTATGGATATGTCTGTGAATATTATAATTGGTATCTACATGGTAAGCCTATCGAGTAAGATACTGGGGAATTCGATGTCAATTTCAATGAAGTCATAGACTTAGGATTTGTCAATCCTCAACCATACAATGCTTTTGATACAGTGCTAATTGATGTTGCTGCCCTTCCTTTAATCCTAATGTCATTGAAGAGGACCCAAACCCAACAGCTGCACATTATTTGAAATATTGAATGCAACTAATTAGGAGATCTAGCCTGGCAATAGATATCATTCAAAGTTATCTGCTATTGTGATTGAACATTAAATCTAAACACCATTTATTTGAACATGCTTATGATGATATTTTTCAATTGATATCCAAGTTACTACCACCAGACAATGTGATGATTGATAGCTACTACAGCACAAAAAAATTAGTTCAGGGTTTGGGCTACCAGTAGAAAAGATTCATTGATGCATTAATGGTTGCATGATATACAAAGGTGAATATAGTGAACTTGCAAGTTGCATGTTTTGTCACCATACCCATTTCAGGAGACCAATGCGTGGTTCTCATAAGTAGAAAACAAATGTTCCTTATAAAAAATATACTACTTTCTCTTGGCTCCTTGATTATAGAGATTTTTTTGCATCTAATTCCATAGTTAAAGAAATGAGATTGATTTCTGAGCATGAGTCTGAAGATGGTGTTATGCATCATTGTTTAGACTCCGAAGCTTGGAAATATTTCAATCAAACTCATCTTGATTTTGCAGCTGTAAGTCAAAATATTCGACTGGGTCTTTCCACTGATGGCTTTAATCCATTTGGTCAATCCAGACAACAATATTCTTCATGGCTGGTTATATTGATGCCATAAAATTTGCCCTCATGGATGTGCATTAAAGATTAATATATGTTTTTATCTATAATTGTGCCAGGGCCAAAGAATCCAAAGGAAAAGTTGGATGTTTTCTTACAACCTTTAATTACAGAGTTGAAAACATTGTGGGAGGTGTGGGTATATACATATGACATTTCAAGGAAGTAGAATTTTAAAATGAAGTACATAGGGAAACTTGCTTGTCCTCATTGCATGGAAGATTAATATGCATTTACATTGAGTAAAGTGGGCAAGACATCAGGGGTTGACAATCATCATAAGTTCTTACCAAGACATCATCAATTTCGAAGGAATAAGATTTTTTTTTGAAGGGTAAAATAGTGGGAAAAGTTGCACCACATGTGCGATCAGGAGAGGAAATATTAGTGAAAATTGAGCAATTAGGGTTGAAGAAAGTGATAGAAACTAATGTTGAGTCCACGAATGCTTGTATTTTCAAGAGTTACGAATGTGGATGGAAGAAAAGAAGCATCTTTTGGGATTTACCTTATTGGAGTACAAATCTCATTCGACATAATCTAGATGTCATGCATATTGAAAAAAATGTCTTAGATAATGTCTTCAATACTGTTATGAATGTTGAAGGATAAACAAAAGACAAAGCAAAGTCTAGGGCTGGAATAAAAGAGTTTTTTCGACGAGTAGAGTTGCACCAAAATGAGAGCACAGGTAAATATCCAAAAGCTACTTATACTTTGGATAAGTTAGGTAAAAAAATTGTGTGAATGGTTGAAAGAACTTCGATTTCTTGACGGGTATGCCTAGAACATGGCAAGATGTGTTGATATGAATAAGCTTAAATTATTTGGCATGAAAAGCCATGATTACCACGTGTTTATGCAAAGGCTAATTCCAATAGCATTTTGTGAACTATTGCCAGAGAATGTGTGATCATCTTTGACAGAGATGATTAACTTTTTTAAAGACCTTACATCTATAGTAATAATAGTGGAAGACATGAGGCGACTTGAAGTTGAAATTCCTATTATTATCTGTAGGCTTGAGCGTATATTACCTCCAAGTTTTTTTGATTATATGGAGAATCTCCCCATTCATTTTCCATATGAAACAAGGATAGCAGGTCTTGTTAAATACCAATTGATGTACTCATTTGAGAGGATAGCACAAAAAATAACTCATGAATTTGATATGTCAATCTAATTTAAAATGACATAATATTTTATGTAGCTTGACAAAGATTATCTTTAGGTACCTTCGAAGGTTGAAAAATAATGTGCGCAATAAAGCAAAAGTTGAAGGTTCTATATGCAATGCATATTTGGCTGAGGAGACATCTTCATTTTGTGCACATTATTTTGAGCCATATGTCAATACAAGATATCAAAAAGTGCCATGAAATCTAATTGTCGTTGATAGAGATGAAACTCAAGAACATGAGGGGATGCTTTCTATATTTTAGCATGTGGGTAGAGAATTTGGCAAGGAAAAATTCCGATATTTTTAAATGAATATCATGGAGCTCGTACGTATATTATATTGAATTGTGAAGAAGTACAGCCCTATATTTAGTAAGTATTTAAATTTCTTAATGAAATGATTGAAAACTAATTTATATATGCAAAATTGTTTATGTATTTTCTGAAACTAATGGTCATTTGCTATAGACTATTTGTTGCTAGATTAAGAGAACATCAACCATATGTTGAAGAAGCCAAAGTTGATGCTAAACTTGATAAAGACATTGCATCTTGGTTTGAGGCACATATGAGTAATAAAAATTAAACTCTATATATATATATATAAATATATATATACATATAGTTGGATTTAGTTACCTATAATTTTTATAACTTTCAATTTTTCTATAGGCTCATGATCCGATTTCGAATATCTCCAGCCAATTCATAAAGGACCTTGCAAAATGACCTTTATAAGGTGTTAAGGAGTTTCCTAGATATTATGTGAATGGATATAAGTTTCACACTTTGAGACATGGATCAAATAAAGCAACCATGAATAGTGGAGTGTGCATAAAGGGTTCTAATTTTAGTGCAATAGAATTGGACTTTATGGTCAACTAATGGATGTTTTACAGTTGGAATACCCTGCATTACTATGGAAGAGAGTCATATTATTCAATTATCAGTGGTTTGATTCGACACCAAGTATAGGTACAAGAAGTCGCCCTGGGTATAAGCTTGTTGATGTGAACCTCACAAAAAAATTCAATAGATATGAACCATTTATTCTTGGGGAGCAAGCAATGTAGGTCTATTATGCCTCTTATCCAACCACAAGAAAAAACATGTGTAATTGGTGGGTTGTTTGCAAGATAAAAGTTCGAGGGGTCATGGAAGTAGCCGAGACATCAAATATTTTGCTATTAAATGCAGGAGAATTTCAAGAGGATGTCATCAAAACCCATTATATTGATATTGTAGCAGACAAAGAACCTAAATCATTAGTTGATCACAGTTGTCCTTTTGTAGACATTGAGGATATAGAACTTCAAGAAAATGAGGAGGCAGAACTAGAAATAAAGTCAGATGAAGAATATGAAGAAATAGATGATAATGATAATAATGTGACAATATTGAAGATTAAAGCCTTTATATTATTGTGACCGTATGAATATATTTATAATATTGTTTTCAATTACTAGTATTTTTTTCTTGCATATGTATGTATCCACCACAGGCATGTTCATTATAAATGTGTTATTTTGTAATTATGTTCATTGAAGGTATGAGAGGTGGCTATTCAGCAAGGAGCAAAGTTAATTCTGGAGGTTGAGGGGCAACTAAACTATCTGCACCAGCCATCTTACCTACAAGCACTGCCCTGCCAGCTTTAGGTTTGACACCTACCTTCAATGTGAAGAACTTACCACCACCTGCCCCATAGACAGATCTGGAGTCTTCTACCACATCAGCACTAGCCAGGTCATCAACCACATGTAGTATCACATAGAGAAAGAATATAGAAACAGTTGGTAGGGAGACCACGTATGCTTAAAATGTTTAATATGCCACTTATTGTTTTTTGGTTGGTTGCTATACAAGATAATTTATTTTCATATGAGATTTAACATTTAATATTCTTTTGTAATTTTTGGAATAGATTTATTTCAAGTGCTTCAATGGATATTACTAATATTTTCAAGCATAGACTAGAAAATGAGGGTACAACATGAAGGTTGATGCCTGCCAATACTAGGAGTTCTATTGGGAAGAATTTATAGCATTTCTATGTACTTGTTCTCTTGTTACCATTACACACTTGACAAGATTCTTTTAATGTATATATGTAAACTAACTGCTATTTTGTTGGGTTGTTGCATGTATATGATTCACCTTTCAAATGTGGTGAAAGTGTATGTGTTTGATGATGATGGAAATTTTTTTTTGTTTTTTGCAGCTAATGCTATGTTGGTATTGCTGTAACAAAGAAACTTTTGTTTCATTAATTACAACTTTTTTTTATTCTTAAAGTCTTCCTTTTTATTCGGAATATCTTTGTTAGATTGGGTTCATTATTATAGCATTTTTTCCCTTTTTAAAGAGATGTTTGGCAGCAACTTTTAGCTGTCATCATTCCTGTTGCTACCAAAACATTTTCTAGAAACTTCTCATTCTATATTTTTTGGGAAACTTGTTGCATCTGATAGGATTTCATGTTGGGTAGAGTATGATTTGTTCATGTTGGAAGTTGCTTCTATGGCTAACTGGTGTGAAAACTTGTTATGTTTTTGGTTTGATCATGTATTTTAATGTATATGCTGAGGGCTAAGTTACAGGTGCTTTTTGTGGAACCTTATGTTCAAATAGTAGCTAGATATGGTGATGTTACAGCTTCTTTGGTCCACAAAAAAAGTTCCAATTAGTAGGTAGATATCAGTAAAAAAACTCAATTGCCATGTGTTTTAGGTATTTAATTTATTAGATAAATTTAGGAAGAAATTTTACATCAATGTGGATAATAATTTAGATTAGTTCATTTAAAAGGAGGGGTGTATATTATTTCTAGTCCAAATGGTAAAAAAGGGAAAAAAGAGTGAGGACACTTGAGGATAGATGTCTGATTCAATAAGTAAGCTATCAATTAATGATGTTACTTATTGAACTCATCTTTATTGAACCAAATTAATTATGAAAAAACAAATGTTATGGATATGATAAACTAGAACATATTAATGTTCCGGAAAAATGTAGCTATAATAGTTGTAATAATGTTTTAGTTCTAAGATGCATATCAACCTATGTATGATAGAAACTACCCTTCTATTCATCTATTCTAGCATTAAACCTGAAGAAGAAAAAAATTCTTGAAGAAAATATGTTGGTTGGAAAATATTTTTCCATATATAAGTCATGGAAGAAAGCATACACCTAAATATAAGAACAAAACATTGACTATATTTACATTTTATACATCTTTATCAATATATGTATGCATATAATTGTTGATGAATTGGAATCATAGATAAAGAAAGCATCCTCTACTCTACTCTAACTCGACCTATGTATTTTAATTATGTATTTAATTATGTATTTAATTATGGATTTTGATGGTGATAGACCCTTTGATCTTATTTGTACGTTGATGTTGTAAATTGAATGTGACTTTTTTAGGTTGCTCTGCTACCAGCCTTTATGTTGCTTGTCCTCATCATTTTATGGGCATTGCAAATTGATATTTATAATTATTTTGGGTTTTTGGTAGCTAAGCTTAAAATAATGCAATGTAAGGTTAGTTCTGAACAACTAGAATCCTTACACATTCTAAAATGTACGTGAATAGTCTTAGTTTCATTTAATACATATTAAGCAAGTAGCCAATAGGTGGTGTAGTATTCATTTGATAAAATATTGAGAAGCCAATATTCGATTTAGGCAATAGAAAGATATAAAATGGTATAAATTTTATAACAAAAGCAAAAAGAGACACATATCTTGAAATATTAACCTGAATGTTCTAAGGAGCTGAACTTGTGTTGTACTTTATAAGATCACATAAGTGTTAGAAAATAGATTCTATATTATTTGATATGATGGTGTAGTATCTAATTTGGATTTCCACCTTTTTTCTTTATTTTTTTTTTCAGATTGGTATAGTGGGGTATTAACATGAAATAGAATATATTGCCTCCATTTATATTCTACTTCTATCCTTTGAAAGCTATGATGCATGATGATGTTATTGCTTTTAAAGTTAAAATATTTGATTATTTTTTGATCTATTGGTCTAAGATCAGAGAGAAAATGATTTTAGTAGCAATAGGAGTAACTAATCTTTATATTTTAACATTTTCAGCCCTTGTAATTTGTTTGTGTGCGCTTACAAAAGAAAAGATGGTTTAAGATCATTCAAACATGTTAAAATTGTATTATTTCAAAATCACATTGTGCTACTAGTACTGGTATGTGGTTATGCATTTTTATTTGTTTAAAAATATATATATATATATATATATATATATATATATATAATATAATATATATATATATATATATTTCAGAAAGCATGTAACTAGGATAATTTAAATGATGCATTAGTCAAGAGAACATTTTATAGGGTGCCAGGAAAGTGATATGGGGATTGGTTGTGCAAGATGTGAATCGAAAGGAAAAGGAAGATAATATACCAAAAGATATATGGAAAAGCTGGCAGCAAGCAATTTGGAATACTCCTGAATATAAAAAGAAACATGAACAGCTACTAAAAATTGGCGTACAAAAAAGGGAGGACTTGGCACTGGTCTTTCCACACATATAGGTGGCTCTAGATCCACAATTCAACATTGTATTGCTTTGGTAAGAATTTTATGAATATTTTTTTAAATAACATTTCATCATCATCTTATTCGAACTAATTAATTTTAGTAGGAAAGGAATTGAAACACCCCCCCCCCCCCCCCTTCCCACGTCATTTGAAAGTGTTCAAGAACATGCACACCAAAAAAGATGGTGCTTTCCGCTGACGAAATGATCTAAGGATATCAATGTAGGATTTCAATTTTGCTTAATTAAAATAACTTCAACAATTATTCTTTAATAATTATTAATTGTATAATGAATTAAATATAGGAGTCTATGGAAACCATGGTTACCTTTGCTTCTAAGACTAAGGAGGATTCAATGGAGCCTGTGAAGGCTAACACGAGCCAGTTATATCTACATTTTGTTGGAGGTAAAAAAGGCAAGTGTATGGCCTTGGCTCTCAAGTGTCTGCATTTTTACCTGAGACTTTTAGTAGTTGTTCCTCTAGAACTTCGTGCTATGATTTACATCTGATGGACCATTTCACAAAATGTGTGAATGAAGTGGTTGTGCAGAGGGGTGAGAGTAGATGTCCAAGAACTTCAAATCAAAAAGAATGAAAATGTGAGATTGTATAAAGAGTAATTAGAACAGGAATTTCAACAAAAGTTGGATCTGTTGTGAGTGTATGTTTAACGCACAATCTAATCCAAGGCCCAGCATCTAGATCCTACGAATCTAGCTTCTACACCCCTAAAACCATCTCTACCCTACAAGAAAATATCAATTAGTTAGGTAATTTTAGCTAGAGCTCAATCCTTGGCTAAATTTCAAGGGATTAGCAAGGGAATAGCAAGGGAATAGCAAGGGATTGATGATTTTTTTTATAAAAAAAAAAATAACTAAGGATCAGCGATGGATTAGCGAGAGAAAATTTTTTGAAAATTCTGCTAAAGAAAAGCGGGAAATTTAGTGACGAAAAATTTTCGAAAATTAAGCTAAAGAAAAATAGAGTTTTAGTGACGGATTTAGCAATGGATTAACGACGGAAAAAATTTTCATAACTTCTGCTCTTAGGAAGCAGGAATTTTAGCGACGGATTTTGCGATAGAATATCTCTTACCAATAAAATCCTTGATTTAGCGATAGATTTAGCAATGGAATTTCCACTTTACTAATAAAATCTTTGATTATCGATGGATTTAGTGATGAAATTCTCATTACTAATAAAATCATTGATTTAGTGATTGATTAGTGATTGATTTAGTGATGGATTTAGTGATGGAATTTCCCTTGATAATAAAATCCTTGATTTATCGACAAATTTTGTGATGGAATATATCTTGCTAATAAATCCTTGATTTAGCGATGGATTTAGAAATGGATTTCATTTGCTAATAAAATCTTTGATTTAGTGACGAATGTTCCCTTGCTAATAAAATCCTAGATTTAGCGACGGATTTAGGACAGATTTTCTTTTTTTCTAATAAAATCCTTGATTTAGCGATAGATTTTCTCCTACTAATAAATCATTGATTTGCTATGAATTTAGAAATGAATTTTTCCTAGCTAATAAATCTATATTTATCTACGGATTTAGTGAGTAATATCCCTAGCTAATAAAATACATATATTAGTGATGGATTTTGTGATGGAATTTCTCTAGAAAATAAAATCCTTAATTTTCCGAGGGAATTTCTCTAGCTATAAAATTTGTAATTTAGCGATAGATTTTAGCGATGGATTTTTTTCGAGCTAATTAATCCGTATTATAGCGATAAATTTTCCTAGCTTATAAATTCATAATTTAGCTACGGATTTAGCGAGGCTATTTTCTAGCCAATAATTAATTATATAATTTTTTTATTTATTGTGTTTTTAATATTTATTTAATTTTATTATTAAATGTATGTTATTGGTCTATAGATGAGCAATCCTAGAAACACACATTCTCCTAGTAAAATCATAAAAAAATTGATATTATAAATAATTAATTTAAAATATATAAAAAATAAAAAAAAAATATTATATTAATAGGAAAAAAAAATAACTATTTTTATGATGTAATAGTTTTTTAAAAAATTATACAAAAATTTTTCTAAGATTTTAATTAAGAAACTAAATAATTTAAAATATAGTAACATTAATAATTATTCAATAATTATAAAATTTTTTTCGATATTTTAAAATTAAATTAACATACATTAAAATTTCTACTACTTTAAATGTAAATTAATTCATTGTAAGATAAAATATAAAATATTTTCAAAATAACTAAATTAATGAATAAACTAGTAAATATTAATATTATTATAAATATTTAAAAAATTTTATGATGATAGAAAACTTTTAAAAAATAAATAATACAAATTTTGAAAATCTTGAAAATATAATAAAATATAATTTTTTCAATAAAGTTAAAAGAAAATAAAATAATAATTATAAATAAATACATAGATGTTTATCCTACTAAAATTTATAAAAATTAAACAATTGAGTAATATTTTTAAAATTAGCTTTTAACATTATGTTTTTATTAAAAATAATAAATATTACTTTTTTTAATTATCTTCTCACTTTAAATAATTTTTGAATTTTAAAAATTATAAATGATATCAAATAATACGAAATTTTATGCGTTTAAATAATTTCATATTATCTTCGTAAAAATAATGTGAATTCTTAAAATTTATAATCATAAATATAAATTTTTATATACTTTTTAGCATTACAGTATTTTCTAACTTTTAGGTGAGTGGCTAGAAGACACAATCATCTTTTCATTTGTCTTATTATATGAAGTTTTGGTAATTTTGTACCTATTTGAAATTTTTTTAAGGCAAAACATTATATATATTTATATATTATTATTTAATTAATATTATAATAAAAATTGTAAGCTATTGTTTTCATTTGTACCTTGTTACACCCAGCATAAATTTTGTTGAAAAAATTTTGATACGTAAATAAAAATTGTCCTCTTATATGTATATAATTAGTATTTTACTTATTATATAATGAGCTATTTTTGTATTATAATATATATAGTATAATATCATATAATATATGATATTGTGTATTTAATGTTTTAAAAATTAAAATATAAAATTTTCCTAAAATATATATTCTCTCTCTGACTCGGACGCATCTCTAAAGATCCCAAATTACTCCGCATTCCGAAATTTATCTCTCGATGCTGATTCAACTAAATTAATTCGAGCGGTTTTAAGTTTAATTTGTTATTGATTGAGGTACGTTTATACATTATTCTTCATTGATTATCTTAGATTGCTTAATTGAAGAGTAAACATTTTATTCTATTCTTTTTGTTTCCTAATTTCTTCTTTAATCACAATGGTATGCTTGGATTTCTTATGTAAACTTATTCATATACCTGCTTCATGCATTTGTGATATAATGCATTGTCATTGTATGGTTTTTGATGGTGACCGTATACAAAACAATTATAAATAGTATATATACTTAGGTGTGCAGACTTGATATCTACAAAAATAGTATACATCAATATGCAGGTGTATTTTATACATAACTAGTATTCATACTTAGGTATGACGACTTAATATCTACAAAAATAGATACATCAATATTCATGTGTATCTTATACTAACTACGTATACATACTTAGTATGCCGACTTGAATCTACAAAAAATATTAAAAAATGAGTAATGATTGAATTCAAAAATAAAATAAAATAAAATAATTACAATAAAAAATAGGTTAGCATGTCAAATTACAATTAAACTAATTATACTCGATTGAACCAGTTTGAAACTATTCTACCAACTTCTAGAAAACTCAATAATATTCACACATGTCATTGAAAATAATTGAGCAACAGTTTCTCAATTCACTTGAAATGTTCTCATGATATGTGTTGTTGTGTGCTAGGATCTCTAAATCACATTTATTTATAGGCAGATTCCAAGTATTTTAATTTTTGATGCAACATTTAGTAAGCCAACACACTAGCTTTCACATGTCAAGTCAATCCTGGCAGGTATACACATCATATATAACAAGCACACTTTCAAGCACTTGGCATTAATGCACGAGACACAATAGTAAGTACACAATCAAAAACTTATCACTCATGTAAGCCAAGACATGAAAATCATACATCCTAACACATGATATTCATGCAAGTAAGCATGTGATAAGCTTGTAAGTCGACATATGATATACAAATAATTATCTTATAATTTTTTCATAGACTTATTGTCATTTTCCTACATGATTCAATTTCTATTCTTATGGTTGCACTTATCTTTAAAAAAGATTATCATGGTGTGTGTGTGTGTGTGTGTAGATTTATATTTTCCATGTATCTATCATTTTGTTATTAAATTTATCTCAAACATAATAACTTCATATTTATGTTTATTAAAATAAAACACTTATATTCTAATGATTTCAATATTCCTTCAATAGATGTCTCGTAGTGTGTGATTCCTTGTGATCTTTCTTGTTTAGTGATGAGTGGACTTGTTGAATCAAGTTTAGTAATATTAAATAATGATTTCATACTGATATAATAAGATCAACATATAGCAATGTGTCATGGATACTCAAGCTAAGATAGTATAAAATATATGGACCAAACTTTTTTGTACATAATTACTACCACGAATAATATCTGTAAAAACAAATAGCATAGTAATAATAATCGGAACATCTCTTCGCTATAGAAGTAGTAGTAAATGGCCATTCAAAGTAACTTCCTGCATGTGAAAATGGTAGAAATAGTATTTCTTCTCTCTCTCTCTCTAAATGTCATTGCGCCATATTTTAGTTATCTGTTGAAGTTATATGACTTTATATAAATATTTGTATAGTTATATATAAATAATTGTATAACTTTATAACACTATAATAATTAAATATAACTATATTTGTAAGTATGTATACATATATGTAAATCTATATATTTATTTATAACTTTATATATTTATGTATAACTATTTGTATTGAATATATCTATATAACTATATGTTTAACTATATAAAAATATTATAGTTATATACTATATGTATAATAACATATACCTATAAATAATAGTATCTTATTATATGTATTCTATAAAACTTTATACATAACTATATTTAAATATATAATTTACAACTTATATTTATATACATTTGTATATATTAGTATTCAAAAATGTATTTTACTATATATATACCTATACATAACTATAGGTATAGATATATAAAATTATATAAATAGTATTATGTACCTACATGTCTAAATAAAGTATAAATATATTTATACATGTATTTACCCTCAAATTTAGTGGTAAAAATCATGGTTTGATAACCATCGTAAGTTTCTACCTACTAATAATCCATTTCAAGAAATAGAACTACATTTCAAAAAAATTTAAAACTATGATGACAGTTGCACCAGTAGTTCGTTCAGGAGATGATATTATGATAGAGATTCAGAGTTTGAGTTTGAAGAAGGTAACTGAAAATGAAGCTACTAGAAGTAATTGACCAAAAAGCAAATTATTTGGTTGGAGGAAACATAGTATATTTGGGACTTGCCCTATTGGAAGTCCAGTTTAATTCATCATAACTTAGATGTAATGCATATTGAAAGAATGTTTTTGATAATGTTTTCAACACTGTCCTTTAATATAGATTGAAAAACAAAAGACACTTTAAAATCAAGGACAGAGCTGAATGATTACTGTCGGCATCCTGGATTGCAACTGAATGAAGAAATAAAAAAATTCCCTAAATTTTTCTACACCCTTGATAAGAAGGCAAGACAGATATTGCGTGATTGGATTAAAATTTGAAATTCCCTGATGGATATGTGTCAAATATTGGTAGATGCGTGGATATGAAGAATCTTAAGTTATTTGGAATGAAAAGGCATGACTGTCATGTATTTATGCAGAGATTAATACCAATTGCATTCCATGAATTACTTCCACTAAGTGTTTGGAAGGTCTTACAGAACTTAGTTTTTTTTTTTCAAACGGCTAACTACAACCACAATCAAAATAGATGACATGGTGAGGCTGGAGAATAACATTTCACTTATTATTTGTAAGCTTGAACAGATATTCCCACCAAGTTTTTTTTGACTCGATGGAACATTTGTCGATCTATTTGGCATATGAAGCAAGGATTGCAGGGCCAGTATAATTCTAGGTGGATGTATCTTTTTGAAAGGTAAATACATATAATTTGATATGTTTTATTATTTAGTACTTTAAGTATATTATAATTTAATCTAATGAAACCTAACATTATGGATGTAGGTATCTTTGTAAATTGATATTGAATATTAGAACAAGGTAAACGTTGAAGGTTCAATTTTCAATGCATATTTAGTTTGAGATCATGCCAATACAAAGAATAGAAATATGTCACGGAATTATGAACATCATGTGATGGTAGAAGATGATTCTATGGACAACACTATCTATCTTCAAGTACCTTGGAAAAGTATTTGGAAGAGCAATGAAAAGATGTATGACAGATGAATAGTACAAAGTAACCCGGTGCTATGTTTACTTAATTATGAGGAGGTTGCACCATATATTGAGTATGTATACCCAAATGGTTGACGGTTTTAATCATAGTTTAATTTTATCTTAATAGGAATTATTAAAAATTGATATACATTTTTTTCTCTCATTTTATATTTGTGCAGTATTTATGTTGAGCAATTAAATATAAGCATCCAACAATTTCTAGCAATGATGTCGATTATATGCTAGACACTAAATTTGTGAATTGGTTAAAAATTATGTGAGTATAATTAAGTTTTTTATTTTTGAATTATTTAATTTAATAATATATTTTATTAGTTAATATCATTTTTTTTAATTTATGTCACAGGCAATTGAACTTCAAATGGAAGTTCAAATATTTTCATTCAGAATCTAAGTAAGGCCCATTTAGATATGTGACAACCTATCCTAGGTATTTTGTTAATGGATATAAGTTTCATACATCGGGCATGGTTCTTCTAAAAAATAATGAATAGTGGTGTATGCATTAAAGGCTCATGTTATAGTGCAAATGAGATTGATTATTATGGTCAACTCAAAGTAGTTATTGAGTTGGAGTATCCTGGACTCAAAAATAACCGCATTGTATTATTTAAATGCGAGCGGATTGATCCTACACAAAATGTGGGCTCATAGATTCATTCGGATTATAAGCTAGTGGATGTTAACCATAAACACAAATATAATCAATATGAGCCATTTATTATTGGCAGTTCAAGCTATTCATGTATATTATTATACATATCCGAGTTTATCTCATGATAAGAGAGATTGATGGGTGATTTGCAAAATCAAAAGCTCGATCAAAATTTGAGTACCAACATTGCAACAAAGAAGTGCAGACTTAGAAATTGCACTTGCATTCCAAGAAGATGACATAAAAAATTTTGAGCCTCTGAATGTCGATGAAGATCCAAAAAATTTATGTGATTCAAATGGTGGCATAATAGAAATTAAAGATGATCAATTTCTATCTGAAGATGAGTTCGAACTTTTATCGGAAATCATACAAATATCAGAAGATCCACTAGAGGAGGATAGTGATGCTGATAATTTAATTGTTATAATTTTATTATAAATTTAAACTATCAAAGACTTTTTATATTTTATTGGAAATCTATCAGTATGTTTTATTCAAAAATGCATGCATGTTCATCATATCCCTATTTTTTGTTCTATGATTTATTTTGTATAGTTGATGGTGCCTAAAGGATGTGGCTGTGGTGGAGGGTGGACGTGGACAAAGAAATGAACCAAATTCATCTAGTAAGTTACATCATGTTGCAGAATCAGTACCATCTCAGAGCCACTATATCCAGACCTTCAACATCACAATCACTATCTCCATTTCTATCACCATCATTGAGACCTCTACTAGCACCTTTATCATATGTAAGCCCACCATCCATTGTGCTTCCTACACAAACTTTTGATCCATCTCTATCTTTCTACCCCATATTTTACACCAATAGTTCCCCCATTTACAATACCAACAACATCATCAAATGCTATGTCTTCCTCTACAATTAGTGTAAAGTTAGAAATTGAGATTATGGATGGGATGTAAAAGAAACATGTAAAAATGACTCGAAAAAAAATTTTGATATTACTGTCAGTGGTTTTTTTATATTGTTATGATTTGCTTGTTTTCAATGTTATTTATTTATTTGTATAGTTTTATTCCATCTCACAAGTGTTTGACTATAATTACAAAGGCTTTCAAGAAAATGGCTAATTCTAAAGCTTTCTTTTGGAAGAAATTGTCTGAATCGATAAAACAGTCATATTTTAATGACTTTTAGGTAAAAATAACAAAACAAAAGAATTGAAAAATAATTATCTAATTACTTAACTTTTATGTTGGTTATTATTCAAATAGTAAATAATTATGTTTGTATTGTTAATATAAATTCTTTTGTCATTTTTCTATTTATAGAATCAGTGCACATGGGCACCCAAATTTGATGGAAAGATAAAATCATTATGGAAGATCAAATCTGCTCAATGGTATTCTGATTCTGTCCATAAATTAAATAAAATGAAAGAAATGCCTGATTTTATATCCAAGGAAGACTGGCCTGAGTGGCTTAATTATTGGGAGGAGCCAGATGTGAAGAAAAACTCAGATATTGCCAGTAAAAATTGAAAAAGTGAGGTTGCTAGACTAGGTACAAGAATTTGTCGACACATTGGAGGTTCACAGTTGAGCATTGAGCCCTCTCGAGATTTGGTACAAATTTAAAATTCGAAACATTTGTATATTTTGAGTTTGTCCTAATAGTCCAATAAATAAAATCTCTGCATGGTTTTATTAATTTTGTTAAATTTTTTTATCATTTGTTTTTTTATAACTTAATAAAAACATATACTAGGCTGGAGAATTGGGTCGAGATCCAAATTTTTATAAGATTTTCAGAAAGATGCATGTGAAGAAAGTGGATGGTCAGTATGTTGACAACACGTCTTAGATGATTGCTGTAATAAATTGTTATATTAATTAAATTTTATAAAACTACTATACATTATGAAAATTGTTTTGAATGCAAAATATTTATTTTATATTTTGTAAATCTATAATAGTATTTTTCTCTATTTTATCTCATGACCTAAAGGAGGAATGTGTGACAGCTAGTCATCAACAAGTTGAGGGTTCTATGGACCTTCAACCAATTGACTATAATCCTATTTATTTGGAGACAATAGGATGTTGAAAGAAGTAGCGAGTGTACGGAATCAGCTCTAAGGGAGTGACATTTTGTTGTAGCAATCATACTTCTAATTCATCTGTCTCAGCAATGGTGGATGAGGTAGTTGAATAACAAGCATTGGAAACAAATGAACATATTGTAGATATGGAGACCGAAATGAAAAAGAAGGATGAGTAGATAACTAATCTGATGGAAGAAATGTAAGAAATTAAAGAAATTAAAAATGTAATGCAACAGGAGATGTCCTATTTGGAGTCACTATTAGCAGCATTGGCACAAAAGATAGCATTTTGAGATCAAGCTGTGAATCAACTTAGGAGAGGCTAGCATTCCCTACAAATTATGAGAATGATTGAGTATGAGAATTATTTCTGAACTATTATTTATTTTTGTCTATGTGTAGCAAATAATTATGATATTTTTTTGTAGGTTTCAAATTTTTTTATTCTAGTTTTGTTCATTACTTTTTGATTAACCAAATTATGAATCTTTGTAGGACACATTATGTGAGACAAAAAAAAATATTGATTCAAAGCATCTTTGGATTTTTACCGATTTCAGTTTTATCAAAAAAAGGTCTAGCTTATATAATCTTTATTATTCTAAAAACATTTTATTTTTGCACTCTCTTTATCTCTAAACATAATTGTTGGACATCTTTGGATTTTTGTTGAAGCTGTATGACAATTAACTTTAATTTGTGTTTGTTCATGTCTATAATATTTGTTTATATATATATGTGAATATGTTTTAGAGTCTCTAAATTTTTTGAGTAGAGTTTTAGCCTATTATAGGAATGTAAAAGCCTATTTTCAATAGTGGCAGCGATGGCATCGACAACAGTAGTGGTGGTAGAAGTGGCAGCGGTGGCAGTATTGGTAACGGTGGTAGTGGTAGTGGCAGTGGCGACAGTAGTGGAAGCAGCAGCATTGGCGATAGGGGTGGTAGTAGCAGCGGTGGCGGCATCACTGGCAACACCGATAGTAGTGCCATTGGCGATAATAGTGGCAGCAATGGCAGTAGCAATGGCAACAGCGACGGTGTCAATGGTAGTGGTGGAGGTGGCCACAGTAATAGCGGTGGTGGTGGTGGTGGTGGCAGTGGTAGAAGCGATAGTAGCAGCATCAGTGGCAGCAGCGATAGTAGTGGCATCAATGGCAGCCGCGGCAATTGCGGTGGCGGCAGGGTGGCAGCAACAACACCGACAGCAGTGATAGTGACTGTAGCATCGATAGTGGTAGTGGTAGCAGTAGCGGCAGTGGCAACAACAATGGCAGTGGCAGCGAAAGTGACAGTAGTGGCAGGAGCGGCAACCGTAGAGGGAGCAGTAGCAACGACAACAAATGTGGTATATACGTATGTATATAGTCACTCTATACGTACATATAATACTATAGTATTTTATGTACATATATACTGAGTATATATATGGACTCAGTATATATGTATGCATAATACTATAGTTTATATGTACATATACTACAGTAATATATGTACGAGTGAAATATTAGTATATATGTACATATTTACTACAACAATATATATTTATCTAAACATAGTTTTTTTATTTAATTGATTTGATTTGGTGGTTTAAATTTCGTATAAATATGGCACCGCATTGTTTCCCATACGAAGCTTGTATAAGTGATGACATATTTTAACAAATCATGATACACCGTGACTCGGATAGCATTTTCATAGTAGAAAGTTGGTGATCAGATTAGCAAAGAAATAGAAAACAATGTCAATGCATTGATAGATTATACTTTATGCACAGTCGGTAGATACATTGATTAATAAGATGTAATATAATTTTTATTATTTTTTTATTTTAGTTATTTAAAATATTATATTAGAATAAGTTCTTAAATGATTTTTTTTTTGTTTAATTTATAATTTTCATTTATAGTTTCTATTTTAATTAAATTTATCTTAAAATATTAAATTATTTAATTAAAATATTGTTGAAACTGTATGACAATCAACTGTAATTTTTGTTTTTTGATGTCTATAATAACTATTTTTATATATCTGTGAATATATTTGTGTTTCTCCAAATAATTTGGGTAGAGTTTTAGCCTATTATAGGTATGTAAAAGCCTATTATCAGTAGTGGTAGCCACGGCAGCGGCGGCAGTAGTGGCAATGATGGTAATAGCTGTAGTGGTGCCAGAAGTGGCAGAGGCTACACCGGCAGCAGTAGTGGCGGCGTTGGTAGTGGCCTTAGTGGAAGTAGTGGTAGATGCAGCAGCTACGGCAGCAGTGGCATCGACTATAGTGGAGGCAGCGGAAAAAGCGGCAACATTAGCAGTAGCGGCTGCAGCGGAGGCAGTAGTGTTAGAAGCGGTAGCGGCGGCGGCGGTAGCGGTGATAGTGGAGGCAGCGACTGTAGTAGCAGTCGCAGCAGCAGTGGCAGTAGCGGTAGGGGTGGCAGCAAGTGGTAGGGGAGGCAATGGCGGCATTGGCAGTGGGAGTAGCAGGAATGACAACAAATGCGGAATACATGTATGTATATAGTCAGTATATCCGTACGTATACTTCTGCAATATTTTATGTACATATATACTGAGTATATATGTATTTGGTATATATGTACTCATATTATTGCAATTTATATGTACAAATTCTGTAGTAATATATCTACGCGTGAAATGCTAGTATATATGTACATTTTTGCTGCAGTAATATATATTTATCAAAACATAGTTTTTTTAATTTATTTTGATTTTATTTAGTGGTTTAAATTTCTTATAGATGTGGTACCGCATGGATTCCCATACGAAGCTTATATAAGTGAATGCATTTTTAACAGACATGAAGCACCGTGATTTTGATAATTTTTTTGCAACGAAAAGTTGGTGATCGGAGGAGTAGAGTGAGAGAAAGTAATGTCAATGCATTGATAAATTATACTTTGCACAATTAGTAGATATATAGATTATTAAGATGTAATATAATTTTTGTTATTTTTATAGTTATTTAAAATATTGTATTAGAATAAGGTTTTCAATGAATTTTTTCTGTTTAATTTAAAATTTTCATTTATAGTTTCTATTTTTTATTAAATTAAATATAAAAATATTAAATTAATTAATTAAATTTTATTTTAAGCTGTATGACAATCAACATTAATTTGTGTTTGTTCATGTCTATAATAACTATTTTTATATATCTATGAAAATATTTGTCTCCGAATTTTTTGGGTAGAGTTTTATCCTATTATAGGTATGTAAAAGCCTATTATCAGTAATAGTAGCAGTGACAGTGGCGGCAGTGACGGCAGTGATGGCAGTGACGGCAGCAGCATCAGTGTAAGTGGTAGTGGCTCCAGTGGTGGTGGCGGTAGTAGTGGGGGCTATAGCGGCGGCAGTAGTGGCGGGAGCGGCAGCGACAGGAGTGGCGGCATTGGAGGCAGTGGCAGCAGCTACCGCAATGGTTGCTTCGAAAGTAGTTGCGGCATCTGCAGTAGCAGCGACTACACCGAAAGTAGCGGCAGCACCGGAAGTAGCGATAGTAGTGGTAGAGGCGGCAACGGCAGCAGTGGTGGAAGTGATAGTAGCTGCGGTGGTGGCAGCCGTGGCGGCAACAGCGGCCGCGATAGCTACGACATTTAGTTGCAGCACCGGTAGTGGGGGCAGTGGCTAGCGATGATAGCCACGACAGTAGAGGTAGTTACGGCAGCAGCGGCAGTGGCGACAACAACAATGGTATTAGTAGTGACAGTGGCAACGGCAGCAAAGGCAAGAGTGGCAATGGGAGTAGCAGCAACAACACCAAATGAGGTATATACATACGAAGAAAGTCAGTATATACGTACATATAATACTACAGTTTTTTATGTACATAAAAACTGAGTATATTTGTACTCAGTTTGTATGTACACATAATAATACTATTTTTATATACATATACTGTAGTAATATATGTACGAGTGAAATGCTTGTATACATTTACATATATAATACAATATTATATGTATCAAAACATAACTTTTTTAAAATTTGACTGAGTGGTTTAAATTTCTTACAGATATGATACCACATTGTTCCACATACAAAGCTTCTATAAGTGATGAGATTTTTCACTAGACATTACGTGACGTGACTCAGACAACTTTGTCGTAGTATAAAAATGATGATCAGAGGAGCATAGGGAGAGAAAGCAACGTTAATGAATGGATATATTATACTTTATGCACTGTCAGTAGATACATTAATAAATAAGATGAAATAAAATTGTGTTATTTTTTTGTTTCAATTGTGTAAAATATTAAATTAGAATAAGATATTAAATGATTTAATTTTTTGTTTATTATAAATTATTTAGTGTTTCAATTTTAATTCAATTTGATATAAAAATATTAAATTATTTTATTAAATAATTTAAATTCTGAAATTAATTTTGAAATTAAAATATCTAGGGAAAAAACCCTTGCTAAATTAGCTAGGGAAATATTAAAATTAGCGACGGATTTTTAATCGCTAATTTTATTTAGCTAAGGACTATATCCGTCGCTAAAATTTATTGACAACACTTTAGCTAGGGAATTATCTATCGTTATTTTCGCTTGGCGACAGAAAATATCATTTATCTTGCTAATTTAGCTAGGGAATTTGTGTTTTTTAGCAAGGGATTTTTCTGTCGCTAACTTTTTAGCTTGAGACACTATCCGTCGCTATATTTTAGTAAGAAGCACTTTAAATAGGAAACTGATCTGTCAGTAATCCATTGCTATATTTCATTTAGCAAAGGAAAATGCTCATTTAGCTAGGGAATTATCCCTAGCTATATGGGATTTTTCTTGTAGTGTAGGACATGATCATGATTTTTAGATTAAGAGCTAGTTTATATATAAGATGATGATATGAACTAGTTATTGTGTTAAGAGTTCTTAAAATTATTGTAACATAATTAATGTAAGTTATTTGTATTGCTTTTATTTTCAATAATGAACTAAATTAATATTTATTTTTCCAAAGATGTGTGTTTTTCATTATTATGGTTTCTAATTATTTAAAATTAAATATTTTGTAGTTATTTTTTAATTAATATAAAAAAAATTAAAATAAAAAGGTATTTTAGAGCTGGATATAAAATTTTAGCGATGGAATATTCCATAGCTAAAATGACTCAAAAAGTGTACAAGAAAATAAATTAGCAATAGAATGCAACAATCCATTGCTATAATAGCGACGAAAAATTGAATTCCATAACTAAGTTTAGCGACGAGATTCTGATTTTCCATCGATATTTTTGCGATGGATTGCAAATTTCTATGTCTATTTTAGTGAAGGTTTGTTATATAAAACATTGCTAAAATAGCGATGGAAATCTAAATCCATCTTTATTTTAGTGATGGAAAATTAAAAATTGTCACAAAAATAGTGATGGAAAATTAGGATCCGTGGCTACACTTAGCATTAGAAATGCATCTCTCTTTCTGTCTATCTATGTCTACCATTCTATCTAATTATCTACTTGTGTATCTATCTGTCTATATATCTGTCTATCTATCTATCTATTTATCTTTCTTTCTTTCTATCTATCTATATATATATATATATCTATTAATAAAGCAATCTATCTATCTATAAATCTAACTATCTATCTATATATCAATATATCTATTTGTCTATCTATTTATCTATCTATCTTTCTTTCTTTCTATATTTCTATCTATCTGTCTATCAATCAATCTATCTATATGTCTATCTATATATTTAACTATTTGTCTATATATCTATATATATGTATATCTATATATCTATATGTCAATCTATTTTATAACTATCTTTCTATTATTCTATCTATCTATCTGTCTATCTATTTGTCAATCTATCTATCTTTCTATGTATCTATCTATCTATATGTCTATCTATCTGTCTTTGTATTTATCTATCTTTCTATATATCTATCTATCTATATGTTTATTTATTTATCTATCAATCTAAGTATATATCTACCTGTCTACCTATATATATATCTATCTATCTATTTATTTGTCTATATATCTGTCTATCTATCTATCTATCTTTCTATCTATGTATCTATATATTTAGCTAATTATCTTTCTATCTATTTATCTGTGTATCTATCTGTCTAAATATCTATTTATCTATCTACCTATCTATTTATCTCTTTATCTATCTAGCTATCTATATATCTATCTATCTATATATCAATCAATCTATCTATCTATCTATCTATTTGTCTATCTATCTATCTATCTATTAGTCTGTCAATTGATCTATCTAATAATCTATTGATCTATTTGTTTCTTTATCGATCATCTATCTATTTATCTATATTTCTATCTATCATTCAATCAATCTATCTATCCATCCATCTATCTATTAAATTTTTTTATCAATATATATGTCTAACTATATGTCTATCTATCTATCTATTTATATATCTAACTATCTTACTTTCTTTGTATCTATCAATCTATCTATCCATCTATCTATCTATCTATTAAAATTTTTATCTATATATATGTCTAACTATATGTCTGTCTATCTATCTATCTATTTATTTATATATCTAACTATCTTACTTTCTTTGTATCTATCTATCTATCTATCTATTTACCTACCTATCTATCTATTTATTTATCTATCTATCTGTCTATCTATTTTCCTAATAAAATGTCAATATATCTATCTATATAATTGTCAACTATCTCTCTATCTATTTGTATACCTATCAGTCTATCAATATGTCTATCTATATGTCAATCAATCTCTCTATGAAACTTTCTATCAAACTGTCTATAAATTTGTCTATTAATCTTTATATCTATCTGATTATCAATCAATCAATCAATCTATCAATCTATTTATCTATCTATTTATCTATCTATATATCTATTAATTTATCTATCAATCTTTATATCAATCAATCTATCTATCTATATATTGGTCTATCTATTGGTCAATCTATCTATCTATTTGTCTGTCTGTTTGTTTGTCAATCTAAAAATCAATCTATTAATAAATTAATCTATCTATCTAACTATCTTTCAATGTGTCTATCTAACTGTCTATCAATTGATCTTTCTATCTTTCTATCAGCTAATTTATTTCTCTATCTAACTATCTATCAATAAATATGTATGTATTTATTTAATATATCCATCTATCTATCTATAAAAATATCATTTTGTCTATCTATCTGTCTATCTATATATTTATCTATATATCTATTTGTATATTTATCTATTTATCTATTTGTCTACCAATCTAACTACCTATTTATATAACTATCTATTTATTTTTCTATCTATCAATCTATCAATTTACCTATCTATCTATTAGTTTATCTCTATGTTTATTTAGATATCTATCTATCTATATGTATAATAATATGTCAATATATTATTTATATAATTGTCTATCTATCTATCTATTTATCTGTCTACCTATCAGTCTATCAATATGTCTATCAATATGTCAATTAATCTATCTAGCAAACTTTCTACAATCTAGTTATAAATTTGTCTATTAATCATTCTATCAATCTGACTTTCAATCGTTTTATTAATCTATCTATCATTCTATCTATCTATCTATTTATCTATATATTTATTAATATATTTATCTATTTATCTATATATATATCAATCAATCTATCAATCTATATATATATATGTCTAACTATCAATCTATATCTCATGTCTATCTATCTATATATCAATCAATTAATCTATTTATCTGTCTGTCTGTCTGTCTATTTAAAAATCAATCAATCTATAAATTAATCTATCTATCTATCTTTCTTTCTATATGTCTATCTATATGTCTATCAATTGATCATTCTATCTTTTTATCTGTTTATGTATATGTCTATCTATTTATATATCTATCTATCTATTTATTTCTCTATCTAATTATCTAACAATAAATATGCATGTCTATATTACTATAAATCTATCTATCAATAAATATATCTTTGTGTCTAACTATTTTTTTATCTATCTATTTATCTATCTATTTGTGTGTGTGTGTATATATATATATATATATATATATCTATTTATCTATTTTTCTACCAATCTATCTACCTATTTATCTACTAATTTATTTATCTATGTATCTATCTCTCTATGAATTTGTATACCAATCTGTCTATCAATTTGTCTATCAATATTTCTATCACTCTCTCTATCAATCTATTTATTAATCTTATATCATTCTGTCTATAAAATTGTCTATATGTTTATCAATCTATTTGTCTATCTATCTATCTATTTATCTTTCAATCTATCTATTTGTATATATATCTATCTATCATCTGTCTATCTATCTTTCTATCTATCTAACTATCTATCTATATGTGTATCTATATGTGTATCTATCTGTCTTTCTATATGTCTATCAATCAATCTATCTATCTATATAGTTGTCTATATAACGATCTATCAATCAATTTATCTATCTTTCTATGTGACTATATCTTTATCTATCTTTCCATCTATCTATATGTCTATCTCTCTTTCTATCTATGTGATTATCTATCTATATGTCTATCTATCTATTTGTCTATATATATATATATATATATATATATATATATATATCTATCTATCTATCTATTTGTTTATCTATCTATCTATATATCTATATATCGATATATCCAACTTTTTATCTAACTATCTATATATATGTCTATCTATCTATCTATTTTTTTATCTATCTTTTTGTCTATCTATTAGTTTATCTACCTATTTAACTATCTAACTATCTATTTGTCTATCTATATTTTTATCAATCAATCTATCTATAAATATATCTATCAGTCTATTTATCTATCTGTCTATCTATCAAGCTATCAATCTATCAATCTATTTATTTACTATCTATAAATCTATCTATCAATCTGGCTATCAATCTTTTTATCAATCTATCTATCTATCAGTCTATCAAAGAGTCTATCTATATTTATATCAACTATCTATAAATCTATATAAAAATTAGTCTATCTATCTATCAATCTTTATCTCTCTCTATTAATTTTTTTAATCTATCTATCAATATATCTTTCAAAAAATCTATCTATCTTTGTTTCTATCAGTCTATTTGTGTGTCTGTCTATATGTCTGACTGTCTATCTATCTATCTATTTATCCTTTTGTCTCTAGGACTATATATCTTTCTAAATGTATTCCTATTCGTCTATCTATCTATTTTTCTATTTGTCTATCTATCAATCTATCTATATATTTATCTATATCTATTTATAAAGTTATCTATCTATCTCTCTATTTGTTTATCTCTCTATTTATTTATATATATCTTTCAATCAATCTACCTGTCTATATTTTTATCTAACTTTATATATATATATATATATATATATATATATATATATATATATATATATATATATATATATATATATATATATATATATATATACACACATATATCTGTCTAACTATCTATTTGTCTATCTTTTGTTTATCAATCATTCTATTTATTTGTCTATTTATTTGTCTATATATTTGTCTATCTATCTATCTATTTATTTACTTATATGTCTATCTATCTACTTATTTATTTCTCTCTTTCTCTATCTGTCGATATATCTATTTATCTATCTATCTAATAATCTAACAATATATCTGTGTTTCTATTTGTCTATCTATCTATCTACCTATCTAGTTGTCTATCTATTTGTGTATCTATCTATTTATCTATCAATTTGTCTATTAATCTATATATCAATCGGTGTATTAATCTATCTAGTAATTTGTCTATAAATCTATTTATCAATCTGTCTATTCCATTAATTTGTCTATTTATCTATATGCTAATATATCTATATGTCTATCTATATCTATATCTACCTATCTATCTTTCTGAATAATAATCTATTTATCTATATGTCTATCTATCTTTTTAACTAACAAACTATCTGTCTGTCTATATATACGTCTTTCTATCTATTTGTCTAACTCTCTATCTATCTTTATGTCTATATATATATATATATATATCTCTCTCTCTCTATCTGTCTATCTATTTATCTATTTGTCTTTTTATCAATCTATCTATCTATTTGTCTATCTAACACTTTATCTATCTGTCTATCTATTAGTTTATAATCTATCAATTTATCTGTCTATCTATTAGTCTATTAATCTATCAATCTATCTATGTATCTATGTATCTTTTAATCAATTTATCTATTTGTCTATCTATAAATCTATCAATAAATTAATCTATAAAGCTATATTTTTATCTATCTATCTACCTATCTATCTCGTGATCTATCTATCTATATATCTGTATGTCTATCTATCTATATAATAATCTATCTATCTTTCTGTGTGAGTTTTTATTTGTCTATCTATTTGTCTCTCTATCTTTCTATATATCAATCTATCAATCTGTCTATCAATCTTTCTACCAATCCATAAATCAATCTATCAATCTATCTATATATGAATATGTCTATCATTCTATCAATCAATTTGTTTAGCAATCTTTTATCTATTTGTCTATATGTCTGTCTGTATATCCATCTTTTCGTCATCTATCTATATAACTGTCATTATATATATCTATCTTTTTGACTATCGATCTATCAATTTATCTATCTATCTGTCTATAAATCTATGTATCTATTTGTCTATCAATCTATCGATCAATCTATCTATCAAACTGTCTATCTATCTATGTATCTATCTAATTATCTATCTATTTGTGTGTCTATCTTTTTATGTATTTGTTTGTCTGTATGCCTACTTTCCTGACTGTCTACCTGCCTGACTATATATATATATATATGTCTTTCTATTTATATAACTATTTATCTCTCAATCTATTTTTAGATTTATTTGTGTGTCTATATATTTGTTTGTATGTGTGTATGTCTATCTATCTACCTATCTTTCTATTTATTTATCTATCTAATTTTCTATCTATCTATCTATCTATTTGTCTATCTTTCTATCAATATATTTTTCAATATATCTGTCCATCTATCTATCTATCTATCAGTTAGTCTTTCAGTTTGTCTATCTATTTGTCTCTCTATGTGTCTATTTATTTACCTATCTATCTATTTTTGTATCAATCAATCTATCTGTCTATATATATGCATGTCTGCCAGTTTACCTATATATGCATCAATTTATATGTATGTCAGTCTATCTATTTATCTATATGTCTATATAACTATCTTTTTTTAATCGTTTTGTTTATCTATCTGTATATCTATCTATAGACATATAGATAGATAGAAATATAAACAAATGGATAGACAGATTGATATAATGATTAATAGAAAAATAGAAATATAGATTAATAGATATATTGATAAACATATTGATTGACAGATTCAAACATTGATTGATAGCTAGCTAAATAGATAGATAGACGAATAGATATAAAGATAGAAAGTCAGAAAGATAGATAGATAAATAGATATATAGATATATACATAAATAAAAAAATTATATATAGATATATATATATATATATACACACACTAACACAAATAGATAGATTGATAGATAGATATATAGACAGATAGAAGGACGGACAAATAGATAGATAGCAAGATAGACAGACACATATAGAAATATAAAAATATAGATAAATAGATTGATAGATAGACAGATTAATAGATAAATTGATTGACATATAGATAGACACATCGATACAAAGATAGTTCGATAGATTTAAAGAATTTTTGATAGAGTGATTGATAAATAGATTGATCGGTAGATAGAAAGTTTGATAGATAGATAGATTGATTATTATACAAACAGATATATATATATATATATATATAAAGATAGAAAGATAGCAATATAGATATATAGATAGATAAGTAGATCCATATACAAATATGAAAACACATAGATAGGCATATAGATAGATAGTTAGATAGACAATAAGATAGTCAGATAGATATAAATATAGATACATATAAGATAGATAGATAGACATATAGTTAAACAGACAAACATATGTTATATAAATAGATAGATATAAAGATAGATAGATATACAAATAGATAGAAAGATAGACATATAGATAGATAGATAAACAAATAGATAGTTAGATAGATAGCTAGATAGCCAGATAGATAGACATATAAGTAGATTGATAGAGAGAAATATAGATAGAGAAATTGAAAGACAGATAGATAAACAGATAGATAAACACAGAGATAGATAGATAGATAGACAAATTGAGAAACGTATAGATAGATAGCTAGCTAGCTAGATAGATAGTTATAAACATAGATAGAGAGATATACAGATTGATAGACAAATAGAAAGATATATATATATATATAGAAAGGTACATAGGTAGGTAGGTAGATAGTCATATAGATAGACAGTAGATAGATAGATAGAAGAAAGATAGTCATATAGATAGACAGATATATAGATAAACATATAGTTAGACGTGCATATAGACAAATAAAAAGACATATTAATAAGAAAATTGATATGTAGATATTTAGACATATAGATAGATAGATATACAAATAGTTATAAAGATATATAAATAAATAGATAGCTAGATAGATAGAGATATATATCTATATATCTTTTAATAGATAGATAGATTGATTGACATTGAGATATACATACATACATACATATATATATATATATATAAAGTCTTATAGATAGATAGATAGAAAGATACACATAAAGATAGATAGATAGATAGACATATAGATAGATAAAAAGATAGACATATAGATTGTTTGATTGTTATAAAAAAAACAGGTAGATAGACATATAGATATATATATATCAATAGATAGATAGATAGACATAGAGATATACAAATAGATAGAAAGATAGATAAAGATACAAATACATACATACATACATACATACATATATATATATATATAGACAGATAGAAAGATACACATAAAGATAGATACATAGACATATAAATAGATAAAAAGATAGACAAATTGATTGATTGATTATTATATAAAATGAGAGATAAATAGACATATAGATACACACACACACACACACAGATAGAAAGATAGATAGATGGATAGAGAGATAGAAAGATAAATTAATAGATAGAATGATAGATAGCCAGATAGATAGAAATATATATATATATATATATATATATATAGAAAGATAGTTAGAAAATAGATAGACAAATAGATTCACAGATTGAAAGATATAGAGATAGACAGAAATATAGTCAATAGATATATAAATAGACACATTGATAGAAGCATAGAAACATACATAGATAGATGCATAGATAGAGAGAGACATTGACAAATAGATAGATAGATAGATTGATAGAAAGATAAACAAATAGATAGACAAATAGATAAACAGATAGATAGACAGACAAATAGATAAACAGATAAATATATAGATAGATAGAGATATATATAGGTAGACAGATAAATCTATAGATAAAAAGATGGATAGTTAGACAGATAAATTGATAGACTAATGAATAGACAAATAAATAAATATAGATATAGATATATCGACAGATTGATAGATAGTATGATACATAGGTTTATAGACAACTTGATAGATTGATTTATAGATAGATTGATAGGAAGATAGATAGATAGGTAGACAAACAATTAGATAAAAACATAGACAAACAGATAGATAGACAAATAAATAGATAAACAGATAGATAGTTAGATTATTTGATAGATAGATAGAATATTAAACATATAGATAGATAAAGAGATAGATTAACATATCATTTAGTCATAATGAAAGATAGATAGATAGACAAATAAATAGATGGATATATAGATAAAAAGATTGAAAGAAAGAAAGATAGTTAGATAGTTAGACAGAAAGATAGATAAATATATAGATAGACATATATACAGATATATAATTAGATATATAGATAGACTGATAGATAGATAGATAGACAGATAGATTGATTAATTGATTGATTGACAAATAGATAGATTGATACATATATATATATATATATATATATATAAACATATATATATACATATATTTTGATCTATATATTGATAGATAGATTAAAAGACATGGATAAATAGATTGATAGTTAGATTGATATAAATAATAGATAGCATTATAGATAGATTGATAGACATATAGATAAAAAAATAAATAGATATATAGTTAAATAGAAAGATAGATAGAAATATATATATACAGATAGATAGATAGAAAGATAGATAGTTAGATAGATATATAGATAGAAAGATAGATAGATATAGAAAAAAAATAGATAGATAGATAGACAAATAGATAGACAGATAGATTGGCATATTTATAGAAAGATAGTTAGATAGACAGATAGATAGACATATAGATAGATATATATATATATATATATATATATCAAATATAAGCATTATGATAAACATATAAATATATAGATAGATAGATAGTTAAATAGATAGATAGATATATAGATATTTACATAGACATATAGATAGATAGATATATATTTGATATATATATCAAATATATCTATCTATAATTAGATGATAGATATATTTGATATATATTTATCTATCAATATGACATCAATATGTCTTCAAGAGGATGGATTAATAGATAAAGTTAAAAAATGGGAAAAAGTAAACATGAAAAGCCCAGCCAGGAAATGGCTTAGTCAGAAACTGCCGCATCTAATTATCTGGTGCATTTAGAAATCTAGAAACAAAAGTAAATATGAAAATATAAGGATGAACTTAACAGAAATTATAAAAGATATTAAAAAGGAAATATATAATATTACAATAATAAAACCGATAGTCATACAGGATTTGGAACAAGAAAAGAAGCTTGAGAATGAATGGGATCTCACATACAAAGTGATAAAACAGCAATGGGCTAAATGTATACAGTGGAATGCTCCGTTGGTTGGTAAACATTCACTTAATACGGATGGGAGTTTTAGCAGGGACACTGGAATAACAGGAGGAGGCGGAGTAATAAGAGATCATACAGGGATAGTTCAGAGAGCATTTACCAGAGCTAGTAGGGCATCCTCGGCGTTAGAATCAGAAATTAGAGCATTAAAATCAGGGTTAGAGATATGTAAGCAGCTAAATTTTAAAAACATTGTAGTTCAGGTAGACTCAAAATTACTAGTTGATACGGTAATAAATAAGAAAATATTATGGAGGTATGAAGAGGATCTAGAAGTTATTCTTAATCTTCTGGAAGAACTGAAGGCCTCAATAATACATATATATATAGAGAAGCCAATAATCTAGCGGATTGTCTATCTAAAATAGGCACCATCAGAGGAAATATAGATTATAAGGAGAAATTCATGCCAAATAAACTAAAGGGAATAGCATGTCTAGATAAAATGGGTTTTCCTTATATAAGAACAAATAGACAGACCATGAAGATATGACAGATGGAGCTAAATGGATATATATGAAGGAGATCCCATGGTAGTATATATTAATTCTGCATTTTGGCAGAATGGTATATAGCTATACTGAACGGTTGTTAAAATAATATGTATGTAATATACAATTTCAGCATATTTAATCTGCTAATTCCGCATTTTGGTAGAAGTCGATAATCTCTGCAGAATGGTTGTATTTTGATTTTCTTTATAGGTCAATATATATTCTGTCCTTTCCTTGCAGTATGTGAAAGGGGAGTAATCGTTAATAATTGACTTATGTGGTTTTAGTTTAATCAATAATAAGGGTAGTAGGGTGTAAAGTTCTGGTAGGCAGGTTTGTTGTTTCTTTGTTTTCTCTTTGGTTTGTTCTATGATCATCAGCAAATACACGACAAAGGAGTAAGGCTGGAATCTCGTGAAGATTTGAGCCAGACGCACAGGGGAAAGTAAAGATAGTTGCTGTCTGTTGCTGCCCTCGGTTGCTGTTAGGAGTACTCCCGCTGCTGAGACAAATATAACCACTGGAGAGGAAAGACTCTCTGCTGTTCAAAGTGATAAGAGACTCATATCTTAAATTCTCCCTGGTCCTGAAGGGGATTAACAGAAACTAAGGTGAATAAAAAAAAAGGAAAAATGGTAAACATGTAAGATCATTATGGAGGCTAAAGGAAAAGGGTAAGGTAATATATCGGTTGTTAGAATATATTTCTGTTATTTCTTTTTTTTTTTTTCTTAGCAGCGAACTCCCTCGTATATACATCCAGTAAATCCAACAGCTGCTAGAATTGTTGGAGTCCTAGTCATGGTTTGGTTATGGTTTTAATGTTTAGGATAAGTGGCTATGTGTGAATGTTGTGAAGAGTCATGTGTTAATTTAAGGTAGTTTATAGATTTATTGGGTTTGTAAGTGCCTAGACCAGGAGGCTGGTTCGGCACTCTCTAAAGCTGAAGGACTCAGTTTATGAAGCTCTAAAGGGGCATAGATGTAAGTGGAAATGGAGATAAGATAAAGTGCAGAAAAATCACTTGGAGTAATTTGCCAGCTTTATCAAGCTGGAACAAAAGAGGTTAAAAGAGTAAAGGATAACTTCAAAGGCAAGAAGAAGAGCAGCCATAAGGTAAACAAGATGAATGTATGAGTATGTAGATATGTTGCTTTGTTTTGCAGGAAATCAGTAATGTCAACATAGAATAAGCATAAACCGGGAGTCTAGGAGGGCAGGAATTATGGAAACCAAACGAAGTAGAAGAAGCTCAAGTGGATTTCAAAGATCATATCAAGAAGGGTTATAGCTATAAACAATAAATTTATAGCTAATCCAAAAAAAGTGCATCCATTGCAAATTATTCTCAAGAATAGAGATTTAGTAATTTTAAATCTTTTTTAATTTTTAATGATAAGAGTCAAGGTTGTAAGTGGGGAATGGGTAGATTTTAGTTTGTAAAAATGGTATTCCTCCGCTAAAATAGAGGGTTAATATTAATAAACTCCTTTAAAAAAAATCTGTTTATTATTTTTCTATCTATCTATCTATCTATCTATTTATCTATCTTTCTATCTTTCTTTCTGATTATATATCTGCATGTCTATCTATTTATCTATCTGTCTATTTATGTATCTATCCATATGTCTATCTATCTATCTTTCGATCTATCTATATATTTATCTATCCAACTATATGTTTTTAAATCAATGTATCTATTTATTTGTCTATCTATTTGTTTGTCTATCTATCTATCTATTTGTTTATCTATTTGTCTTTCTATTTATATGTGTGTGTGTGTGTGTGTGTGTATATATATATATATATTTGTTCATCTAGCTATCTACATACCTATCTATTTATATATCTATCTATCTAGGTTTTATTTATTTATTTGTCTATCTATCTATCTATCTATCTATCTATCTGTATAGCTATCTATATATCTGCCTATGTACCTAGCTATCTATGTCTATAATTATCTATCTATCTATTTATCTATCTTTCTATCTATCTATCTTTTTATCTATTTATCAATCTATCTATCGAATAATTTATCAATTTATCCATCTTACTATCTATCTATATATCCATCTATCTAGATATTTGTCTATCTATCTATATGTATTTCTTTATATCTATATTTTTATTTATTTTTGTGTCTATCTAATTCTTTATCTATTTGTATATCTATATATCTATCTATTTTCTTTTCTATCTATCTACCTATGTATCTAATTGTTTATCTATCTATCCATCTTTATATCAATTTATAAATCTATTTTATCTACCAAAATGTTTATCCATCTATCGATCATTCTATCATTCAATCTATCTATCAAACTATATATCAATCTATATATCCATCTATGTATCTATCTTTATATTTGTCCATCTGTCTATCTTTCTATGTTTCCTCTTATATATATATATATCTATGTATGTATCTATATAACTATCTCTCTATCTATCTGTTTATATTTCTCTCTATTTATCTGTCGATCTTTCTTCCATCCATCTATCTATCTATATTTCTATCTATCTGTCTATCTATCTATCTGTCTATCTATCTATCTGTAGATCTATATTTATATTTAACTATCTAACTATCATTTTATTTATTTATCTATCTATTTGTCTATCTAAATGTCTATCTATCTAGTTGTCTATCTATCTATCTGTCTATCTATCTATATATCTATTTATTTTTCTATCAATCAATCTATCAATCTATCTATCTATATATCTATGTGTCTATCTATCTATCTGTTTGTTTATCATGTCTGTCTATCTGTCTATCTATCTATCTATTTGTTTATCTATTTGTCTGTCTATCTATCTATCTATCTATCAGTTATTCTATATGTCAATCAATCTGTATTTGTATATTTCTATTTATCTATCTATCATTTTGTCTATCTATCACACTATCTATCAATCTATCTATTATCTATCTATTTATCTATATATAAGTCTATTTTTCTATCTATATATCTATCTATCTTTCTGTCAATCTATCTATTTATCGATATGTCTATCTATCTAGCTATATGTCTCTCACTTTCAATCTATATGTATGTATATTTGTCTATCTATCTATCTATTTATTTATCTATTTGTATGTATATCTATCAGTTTATCTATCTGTCTGTATATTCTGTCTATCTATATAGATATATATATCTGTCGATCTATATATCTAACTGTATGTCTATTTGTCTTTCATTCTATCTATCTATCTTTATATCAATATCTTTATCAATCAAGCTATCAATCTATATATCAACCTTTTAATCAATCAATCTATTTATATGTCTATCTATATATCTATAAATATTTATATCTATCTATCTATCTACATAACTTTTTTTATGGTAATCATATACCATTCTTTCGATCTTTTTACTTGTCTATCTATATGTCTGTATATCTTTCTATCTGAGTGTTTGTATGTCTATCTATCTATCTATCTATCAATTTGTTTATCTATCTATCTAGATGTCTGTCTATATATCTATCTATCTATCCCTCTATCTATCTATCTATGTGTCTAGCTATCTATCTAACTGTCTATCTATTTTTCTATCTAACTATTTCTCTATCTTTTTGTCTTTCTATGTGTCTATCAATCTGTGTATCTATCTATCTATCTATTTATCTTTCGATCTATCTTTTTATCTAACTATCTATCTATCTTTATATTTATCTATTGATCTATCTATCTCTTTATCTGTCTATCTATCTATTTGTCTAGTTCTCTATATACATATCTATCTTTATATATATATATATATATATCAATTTATCTATCTCTCTATTTCTCTATCTATCTATTTTTCTATTTGTCTATCTATCTATCTATCTATTTATCTGTGTATATTTATATCTATCTTTCTATATATATATATATATATATATATATATATATATATCAATTTATCTATCTCTCTATTTCTCTATCTATCTATTTGTCTATTTTTTATCTATCTGTCTATCTATCTGTCTATATTTCTATTTATCTATCTATTTATTTATTTGTTTATCTATTTGTCAATCTATCTATCTATATTTCTTTCTATCTATAGATCTACCTGTCTATCTATCTATCATTCAATTTGTTTGTGTATCTATCTGTTTACCTATTTATCTATCTATCTATCTTTTTTTTTCTATCTATCTGTCTATCTATATCTATCTATCTATCTATCTATTTTTCTATCAATATGTCTATCTATATGTCTATCTATTTATCTATTTATTTATCTATTTATATATCTATCTATATGTCTATTTATATATATGACTATCTATCTATCTAAATATCTACAATCTGTACATCTATCTATCCATCTATTTATTTATCTCTCTATCTATATATCCATCTATCTTTCTAATTCTTTATCTATCAGCTTGTCTATCTATATGTCTATTTATCTATCTATCTATCTATCTGACTATCTATCTGACTATCTAAATGTATAACTATCTATATATCTATCTATGTATTATCTATCTATCTATCTATATGTCTATCTATCTATCAATCTATCTATCTATGCATTTGTCTAATAATTTGTCAATCTATCTATCGATCTCTCTTTCTATTTATCTATCTATCTATCTATCTATCTATCTATCTTTTTATCATTTTATTTGTCTATCAAATTATCTTTGTATTTATATATCAATCTGTATGTCTGTCTATCTATTATTTTTTCTATCTATATATTTGTTTGTCCATATGGCTGTCTCTCTAGCTTTCAACTATTTATGTACCTATCAGTCAGTCTATCTATCTATCTATTTATATATCTATCTGTGTGTCTATCTATTTGTCTATATATCTATCTATATATCTATTTCACTATGTGTCTATCTGTCTATCTATCTATCTAACTATCTATATATATGTCTATCGATATGTTTATCTATCTAGTTATATATCTCCCTATCTATTACTCTATCTATCTGTCTATTAACTATCTATCTATCTGTCTGTCTATATATCTATCTGTCTATTTTTTCTCTATCTATCTATTTATCTCATTATTTAACTATATGTTTATCTATCAATGTATCTATTTATATATCTATCTATCAGTCTATCTATCTATCTATCTATATGTTTATCAATCTTTCTATCTACATATTTATTTATCTATATATCTATCTTTCTTTCTTTCAATCTATCTATCTATTTATCTATATGTCTATGTATGAATTTATTTATTCGTCTATGTATTTCTCTATCTATCTATCTACATATCTACCTTTCTATCTAGCAATCAACCTATCTATTTCTTATATCTATCAATCAATCTTTCTAATTATATGTCTATCTATCTTTTTATATATCTGTCTATCAATCTATCTATTTATCTCACTATCTATCTATCGATCTATTTGTCTATCTATCAATCTATCTTTGTATCTGTCTATCTATTTGTCTATCTATCTGTCAATCTACGTATTTATCTTACTGGCTATCTATCTATCTATATTTCTTTCTATCTTTTTGTCTATCTATATTTCTATCTATATGTCTATCTATTTGTATTTGTATCTATATGTATATCTATCTATGTGATTCCCCATTTCGTAGGGGGTCTCATTCATTCCATCACACAATACAATCTGCAATAAAATAAAATTTTCTTAAATGTGTCATACATTTTTTTCCATTTTATTTACTTAGCGAAATAAAAAAACACAACTTATTATTTAAGCCACAACCGACATTCCTTCACATGTGTGATCCTGTATGTGGATATGTGATATGCCCTGGACCTGTACCTGAAAAGGGGTCTCTCAATGGAGTCAATAAAGCTTAATAGAGCTAAACTTCTAAAGAGCTACTCTCTACATAAGTGCATGTAAAACCTCATGCATATATATTGACACCCATTCAAGTACAATTAAAATTGGTCGGTACAGTGGTTTTTCAAATTATTTATAACTTCGTACTTACCGATGATTTCCCAACCATATATATAGGTCGGTAATTACTGACCAATTCGTGACCAATTTAGAGATCTAAAGTGGGGCATCAGAAAAAAATATTCCCGACCAAATTTCTGACCAACTACCGACCATATATTACCGTGCATATATTACCAACCAAATATATTTGGTTGGAATTATGGTTTGTAAATTATGAGGGAATTAGTGAAAAATATTGCCGAAAGATTACCTACCATTTAACAACCAAAAATATATAAGCATAAAAAATGATCGGTAAAGTGGTTATACAATATATTTATAAAGTCGAAATTACCAACCAAACTTTCAACCAAATATTTAGGTCGGTAATTACTGACCATTTCATGACCAAATACCGATCATACCTATTGACATATTGTTTTTGGTTGGAAATTAGTCTGTAAATTAGGATAGAATTAGCGAATAGAAATTATCGACAAATTACCAATCATTTAACAACCAAAAATATATTACTATTAAAATTGGTAAGTAAAGTGGAATTCATAATACTTATAACATTCTTCTTAATAATCTTTTGCCGACCATAATTTTGGTCGGTAATTCATAGTTTTAATTTTTTGATTTAAAATTCATTTGTTAAGTCATTAACACCTACATTCATTCGAAACTCCATCATTTTTTAGAGCAGAGGCAACTGCATGCATAAATTCGATAAAATTTGTGTTTCTTATTCTAAATATAGGTAAGTTTTTTATTATTCTTCTCCTTCAAAATACTTATACATATTTCCGTCTCACTAAATTTTATATAGACAATTGGATTTTCATTTTTTCAGTATAATCGGATATTTGTTTTTTTAATTTCTCCTCTGAATTTATTCATTTTGCTTCAATTTTATTTAACCTAACATGATTTTAACTCAACACAATTAATTAAATTATAATTTTTAGTTTAATCTTTGTTCTTTTACTATTTATATTTTTATGATTTTATTGATTTTGATTTCATTTACAGAATGTTTGCATCCGAATATACTTAAAGTTAATGGTTTATATTTATAAAATCATATGACATTATGTACAAATGTATGTTCTTTCATATATATAATGATTAATGTTAAATTAACTTTTATATAATGTTAATCTTAAATGTCTATACTTTATTATATAAATACAAAATAAATATATAATGATTGATTTATATGCTTCTATAACTTAAGAAAAATTAATATTAATGTTACTAAGTTAGATTTTTGTTGTATCCGAATAATTTATAAACATATAATAGTATTAATAAACTTTTATACATTTATATAATCGTATGACATTATGTATAAATGTCTGTAATTTAACATATATAAATGTATTACATTATAAATACAATTTGATATGTTTATATGAACATATAATGTAATATATAAATATTTATACATATGTATTAATGTTTATAAATATCTATACAACATTTACATAAAAATATCCATTTATATAATTTTTTATATAACAATTATGTAACATTAAATGATTATACAATTTTGTAAATATTTATGTTACATATTATTTTTTTATATAAATATAGAATATTTATAATGTTTATATAAATGTGATATATAAACTATATATTATTTATAAAAGTGTTACATATAAATATAATAATATTTAAGTAACATATATAAAAATATTTTATTCACAAATATTATATAGATACACGTGTTTAATTATATAATCATATGTCATTTTATATAAAAGTATTTATAACTATATTTATAAAAAAGTAAACTATTTTTACAACTATATTTATAACTTTACATATCTAATTTTTAACTATATAATAATGTATAACTATATGTATAATTCTATATAACTATATTTCTAAAAAAAATATACTATATATATACTAATATATAACTATATATAATTATATTTTACTAAATGTATAATTATATAAATTTTATATAAAAATATATCTTTAACTACATACATATTTATAATTATATGTGTATAACTATATATAAATATTGTATAACTATGTACCACTCTATATAATTAAATATAACTATATTTGTAACTATATATACATATATATATTCATATAATTAAATCAAAATATTTGTTTATAACGTTGTATATATTTATGTATAACTACTTATAACTACTTGTATGAATAAATCTATATATAACTATATGTTTAATTATATATAACTATTTATAACTATATATATTATATGTAAAATAATATATAGCTATAAATAATTGTATCTTACTATATGTATATCTTTAAAAGTATTATGCATAATTATATTTAAATATTAAATGTACAGCTTATATTTAATATATATTTGTATATAGTTGTATATAATAAAGTATTTTACTATATCTATACCTATACATTATTACTAAATTTTTAAATATATAAAATAAATTGAACAAATATATAAACCTACATGTATAAATATATGTTTAACTATATGTGTAACTATATGTAAAACCACATGTAACAATATTTATAATTAGATGTATAACAACATACAACATTATGTTAAACTATGTGTATAACTATATATAAATATTTGTATAACTAAATAAATATCTATATAATTGAATATAACTATATTTGTAACTATATATACATATATGTATTCATATAATTAAATCAAAATATTTGTTTATAACATTTTATATATTTATGTATAACTACTTATAACTACTTGTGTGAATATGTCTGTATGTGGCTATATATTTAATTATATATAACTATTTATAACTATATATATTATATGTAAATAATATATAGCTATAAATAATTGTATCTTACTATATGTATAACTTTAAAAGTTTTATGCATAAATATTTATTTAAAAATTAAATTTACAACTTATATTTAATATATATTTGTATATAGTAGTATATAAAAAGGTATTTTACTATATCTATACCTATACATTACTATATGTATAAATATATAAAAATAAATAAACAAATATATAAACCTACATTTATAAATATACAATTAACTATATGTGTAACTATATGTATAACCACATGTAACTATATTTATTATTACATGTATAAGAACAAACAATATTTTTTTAAACTATATGTGTATAACTATATATAAATATTTGTATATCTAAATAAATGTCTATATAATTATATATAACTATAATTAGAGACAATCGCATTTGTTAAATAATTATTTTAAATAAATGTCTATAACAAGTGATGAAGAGGTGCTTAAAAATGATGTTACTACATTTGAAGAAAATGACGAACCAGATTTGGATGATTCTGATGAGAATGAGTAGACAGTGAGTTTTATGTTATTTTAATCGTTAATCATTTTTGTTTATTTTCATTGCCTTCTGTATTTTTAACAGATATGGCATGGTGACGAGCTAAGGGTAACATGTTGCAAGGTTGTACCAATTATGGTATAGGTAGTGCGGCCTCAGTTATGCCTGAAACTAGTAGAGGATCATGGGTAGAGATGACCCCGGCCCGGCACGAGGCACGGCACGGTTCGGTTGTGCCTGGGCCGGCCCGACACATTTTTAATCCATGCCCGAGCCCGTGCCGTGCCCGGGTTAAGCACGAGCCGTGCCGTGGCACGGCACGCCGGCACAGGTTCTTCCCGTGCTGGTTTCACGCGGGCACACATGGGCGTGACCCGGCCCCTCCCAAAAAAAAGACCATGGGTCGGGTCTGATTGGATCCCGACCCGTGGTCCCGACTCCCGCCCGGCACGGCACGGCCTGTCGTGCTTATGGGTCGTGTCGGGCCCAGATATTTTTAAACCATGCCGGGCCGAGCACTATAGCACGTTCGTGCCTTAAAAAAATGGGCCGAGCCGGCCCAGCCCGTTTGACACCTCTAATCATGGGTGGATGAGATGCCACATCATATAGAGAAAGTTGTGAAAGTAACGTAGCAGCAACATCAGCTGACTGATCCACATAATGGTCTTGAGATTTTGATGAAAGATCAAGAGACGTGGGAGGAAGAGGTGGAAAAGGATGGAGATGTTGGAGAGTCTTCCTCAGAGTACCCTACAGACGAGACTCTCTCTATTGCTCAGTTTAATCCTATAATTGATAATCTGTAAGATATAAAACTTAACAAATGATTTATTAATTTATTATTTTTTTTCTTACTTGCTAATAAATTTTGGGTTACACGAAAAAGTTAGACCCGTCTGCTTCAATTTCTAGGGTTGAGGACAATTTTCAAGAAGCCCTTTAAACCTAATGGACATAATTAGATGATTCCCTAGCTAAATGTTGGACTAAATTAGATAGGGAATTTTCCCTAGCTAATTTAGCTAGGGAAATATTAAAATTAGCTACGGATTATTTGTCACTAAATTTATTTAGCTAGGGACTATATCCATCGCTAAAATTTATAGTCTAGCATTTAGCTAGGGAATCATCTTTCCTCATTTTCGTTTACCAACAGAATATCTCATTTATCTTCTAATTTAGGTAGGGTATTTGTCTTTTTAGCAAGGGATTTTTTTGTCGCTAATAGATAGATAGAAAGAGATATATATATATATATATATATATATACATAATTAGATAAAGAGAGATATATATAATTTGAGAGACAAATAGACAAATTGATAGACATATAGATAAACAGACAGATTGTTAGATAGATAGAGAGGTATACAAATAGATAAGGATACATAGACACATATAAAGATAGATTGATAGACATATAGACAAATATACATATAGTTGATAGATAAATATAATATAGATAAAAGATAGATAGATAGTCAAATAAACAAGATAGACAAATATATAATTAGATAGATAGATAGATAGATAAATAGTTAAATAGATAGATATATAATTAAATATATAGATATATAGACATAGATATTTAGATATATATATATATATATAGTCATAGATAGATAGATAATAAATTTATTAATAGATACATTGATAGACAGATTGACAATTAGACAAATAGAAATATTGAAAGATAGACACACAAATATATAGACATAAAAATAAAAATCTAGATAAATAGATATAAATATAGACAAATTGATAGACAAATAGATAGACATATAGATAAACATATAGATAGACACATATATAGACAAATATATATAGATAGATTGACAAATATATAGTCAGATAGATAGATACACAGATAGATATATACATAGATTGGTAGATAGATAGATAGATATATAGATAGACAAATAGATAGATAGACATATATATATATATAGACAGATAGATAGACATAAAGATATAAAGATATATAGATAGATATACAAAGAGAGACAAATAGGCAGATATATAGATAGGAAAATAGGTTGATAGATTGATAGATAGCCAAATTGACAGATAAATAGTTAGAGTGATAGACTATTAGGCAACTAGAGAGAGAGATAGACCAATAGATAGATAGACAGATAAAAAATTAAACACATAGGTAAATAGATAAATTGATAGATTGACGAATAGATATATTGACACATTGATATATAGATCGATAGAGAGACATATAGAAAGATAGACAAATATATAGATAGATAGATAAATAGATAGATAGATAGTTAGATAAATAAATAGATAGATAGATAAATTGTTAAACAGACAAATAGAAAGATAGATAGATATATAGATTTATAGATAGATTGATTGACTAATAGGCTAATATACAAAATGACACTTAGATAGTTAGTCTGATAGATAGATAGAGACACATATACATATAGAGAAATAGACACATATATAGATAGACTGACAAACATATAGATTGGTAGACATATGGATTGATAAGCTAATTGATATATGTAGATAGATATATAGATAGATTGATTGATTGATAAATTGAGAAATAGATAGACGAATAGATAGATCAGATAGATAGATAGATAGACAAATAGATAAATAGAATGATAGTTATTTAGACAGATAGATAAATAGCCAAATAGAAAGATAGCTAGATAGACTAAAAGTTAGATATATAGATAAATAAATAGATAAATATATAGATATATAGACATATAATAGATAGACAAATAGATACATATATTGATAGACATATAGACAGAATGATAGATAGATAAATAATTAGATATATAGATAGCTAGATAGGCAAACATATTGACAGACAGATAGACATATAGACAAATTGATTAATAGACTAATATCAATTAAAAGAATTAGATAATTAGATAGATAGTGATTTTGAGTAATTGATAGTTAGAAAGTTACTCATATAAATAGATCAATAGATTGACATATAGACAAATATATAGATAGATAGATACAAAAATAAAATTATTAATAGGTAGATAAATAGATAGATAACAGATAAACATATAGAAAGATAAATAGATAGATAAATAGGTAGATAGATAGTTAGATAGACTGATAGATATTTAGACAAATAGATAAATAAATAAAAAGACATATATACATAGATAGTTAGACAATTATATAGATAAATAGTTAGATAAACAAATAGACACATAGAGTAATATAATAATAAATAAAAAAGACACAGAGTAATATAATAATAAATAAAAAAGACACATAGACAAATAGAATAATAAACAAATAGATAGATAAAGAGATAAAAAGATTAACATTCATATAGATAGAGAGATTGATAGAAAGATAGATAGATAGATTGACAGAAAGATAGATTGACAAATAGACAGATAGACAAATAGATAGATATAAAAATATATAGGTAGATAGATAAATAGATATATAGATAGATAACTAGATAGATATACAGATTAAAAGATAGATATATAAACACATAACACATAGACACATAATAGTTAGACAGATAGACAAATAGAGAAATAGATAGTTAGACTAATAGATAATTAAATAGCTTGAGAGATAATACAGAGCCAAATAGATAGATTGATAGATAGATAGTTTGATAGATAAACATTTAGACAAATTGATATATAGATAGACAGATATAAATTTAGATAGATATATATATATATATACAGATGGACAGATAGATAAAAAGATAGATAGACAGATAGACAATTAGATAGATATATAGAACGACATATAGAAAGATATACAGATCGATAGATAGACATATAGATAGATAGATAGATAGATAGATAGAAAGATAGTTGATAGACAAATAGAAAGATATACCAATAGATAGATAGATAGACATATATATAGATAGATAGAGAGATAGATAGAAAGCCTTATAGGCTAATAGTCTAATATTGTTAGACATAAAAATATAGATAGAAAGGATTAACAGATTGATAGATTGATATTAAAATAGATAAAATAATAGACAGATAAATAGATAGATATACATTTGGACAGATAGAGTTTTAGATTGATAGACATTTAGACATATAGAAAAATAGATAATTTGACAAATAGATAGATAAATAGATAGGCATTTTGATAAATAGAGAGATTGATAGATTTATAGATAGTTAGTTAAATAGGTAGTTAGAAAGTTAGACTAATAGACATATATATATATATATATATATATATATATATAGATAGTAAGAATGATAAATTGATAGATAGATAGATATACAGATAGCTATACATACAAAGAGACAAATATATATATATATATATATATATATATATATATATATATATATATATTTATATCTAGATATATAGAAAGAACATACAGAGAGATAGATAGATAGATATATAGGTAAATAGATAGGATAAATAAATAGATCTATAGATAAATGATTATATTGATAGATAAATAACATATAGATAGATAGATAGATAGAATGATAGATAGATAGACAGATAAATATATAGATAGATAGACAAAGAGATAGATAGATAGAGAGATAGATAGATAGATAGATAGAGAGATAGAGAGATAGATAAAAAGACTTATAGGCTAAATGACTAATGACTAATAGATATAAATATAATTAGATAGTTAGACAGATAAAAAGTTTTAGAGATAGATTAATAGATTGCCAAATTGATAGATTGACACATTGATAGATAGATAAGTAGATAGATAGTTAGGTAGGTAGATAAATAGATAGACATTTAGACAGATAAATATTTATATAGATAGACAAATAGATAATTAGAAAAATTGACAAATAGACATATAGCCAGATTAGTAGTTAGATAGATAGATAGATACTCAAATAGAGAGATAGATAAATAGAATGATAAACATATTGAAAATAGAGAGATAGACAAATAGATAGATAGATATATATATATATATATATATATATATATATAGACCTATAGATAGACAGATAGATAGTTAGTTATATAGACATATAGACAAATAGATTGATAGGGAGATAGATTGATAGTTAGATAAATAGACAAATAGATAGATAGACAGATAGAAAGTTAGATAAATTTACAAATAAACAAATAGAAAGAATATTGATTGACTGATAGACAGATTGGAAGATAGATATAGAAGTAGATAGATATATTGAATACTAAACAGATTGATAGATAGACATTTAGGTAGATAGATAGATGGATGGATAGCTTGACCTAGAAATAGATAGATATACAGATAGATAGATATTTAGATTTTTAGTTAAATAGATAAAGAGGTTGTCAAAATGATTGATATATAGAACCATAGATAGACAGATAGAGAGAAGGAAAATTTGACTTACATATAGATATACAAATAGACATATAAATAGATAGAATACTAGACAGATTGATGGATAGATAAATATACACATAGAAAAATAGATAGATAGATAGATAGATATATATATATATACACAAATAGAAAGATAAATAGATAAAAAGATATGCAAATGGACAGATATATACATAGATAAATAGATAGATAGATATATAGCATAAAAGATATATAGATATATAGAAATATTGATAGACATATTGACTGATTGAAAGATAGACAAATATAGAGATAGATATACACATGTAGAGAAAGAAAGACATATATAGATATAGAAAGATAGACTAATAGTCAAATAGATAGATAGATAGACATGAAGAGATCTAGAAAGATAAACAAAAAGGCATATAGATTGATATATAAATTGACAAATTAATTGTCGATAGATAGAGAGATAAATAGATATACACATAGATAGATATAGATAGATAGATAGAATGAAATATAAACATATATATAGATAAATAGATAGAAAAATAGATAGATTGATAGATAGACATATAGAGAGATAGTCATATAGATAGATATACAAATACACAGATAGATAGATAAATACACAGATACACAGATAGATATACAAATACATATTGATAGATAGACATATAGACAAATACAAATACATAGATAGATATACAAATACACAGATAGATATACAAATACATATTGATAGATAGACATATAGACAAATACACAAATAGATAGATAGAAGAAAATGTAGATAGATAGATATAAAAATAGATAGATCGATAAAAAGACAAAAAGATAGATATACATATTGATAGATATGTAGATATATAGATATATAGATATATCGACAGATAGAAAGATATAGATAGACACATAAATAGATATATAGATAAATAGATAGATAAATAGATAGATAAATAGATAGATAGATAAATAGCTGGATTGATAGATAGAAAGATAGAAAGATAGATAGATAGATAGATAGATAGATAGACAAATATAAAGATTAACAGATTAACAGATAGACAAATAGGTAGATAGATAAAAAGAATGATAAATAGATAGATTGAATGATTGATAGATAGATAGAATGATAGATATATAGACATAAAGATAGATAGACACATTGTTAGAATGATAGATAGACATATATATAGATATACATATAGACAAATAAATATATAGAAAAATAGATAGATAGATAAATATATAGATAAACTGATAGATAAATAGATAGAATATATTTTTAATAGATATACAATATAGAAAGAATGAGAGAAATAGAAAAATATTGAAAGATAAAGAAATAGACATATATATAGACAAATGTGTAGATATAAATAAATAAATAAATAAATAATATATATATATATATACACACATACATACATACATAGATTGACTAATACATTGATGGATAGTTAGATAGATAAATATATAGAGATATAAAAAGATAGAATAATAGACAAATAGTTAGATAAATAGAAATAAAGATATATAAATAGAAAAATAGACAAATCATTAGGTATAGCATAAAAATTCAATGATAGATAATTAGAGAGATAGATAGATATTAAGACATATAGAGAGATAGATAAATAGACAATGGAGATATAGAGTATAGAAATATAGATAGAATGATAGAGAAAGAGTAAGATTGATAGATAGACCGATAAATATATGACATATAGATAGATTGATAGATATTTATATATTGTTAGATAAATTGTTTGACAAATAGGAAGATAATTATATATATATATATATGCATAAACAAATAGATAGTTAGATATATTGATATATAGATATATAGATAGATCAATTGATAGATAGCCAAATATTTAGACTGACATATGGACACATAGATAGATTGATTGATAAATACATAGATAGATAGAAAGATAGATATGCAGATAGATAGAAAATATAAAGAGATTGTTAGATAGCCAAATTGACAGATAGATAGATAGATAGCTAAATATATATGTAAATAGACAAATAAAAATATAGAGAAATCAAATGATAGACAACTAGATAGATAGATAGACATATAGATAGATAGACACATACATAGATAGACACATACATAGATAGACACATAGACAAATAGACAGAAATATAGAAAGAAAGAAAGATAGATATCTAGATAGATAGATAGATAGATAAATTGATAGACAGATAGATTCATAGATAAATAGACAGATAGTTGGATTGATTGACTAATATTTATATAGTTAGTCAAATAGATAGATAGATATACAAATAAATAGATAGATAGATAGGTAGATAGGAAGATAGGTAGTTATTCATATAGATATAAAGATTGATGCATAGAGAGATAGATAGATAAATATATAGGCCGATATTTAGATAAGTAGAGAGATAGATATCTAGATAGATAGATATACAAGTAGATAGATTGATAAATAGATAGATAGACTGATATATTGATAGACTAATATATAGAAAATTAGTTAGATAATCACATAGATATATAGAATGATATAGAAATATACTAATAAACATATTGATAAATTAACAAATTGACATATAGATAGTTATATAGATATATAGATAGAGAGACAGATAGATATATAGATATATAGATTGTTATATAGTTCCTTAGATAAATAGTTAGATAGATAGACAGATAGAAATATAAATAGTTAGATAGTTACATATTTAGATTGATAGATATATATGCATTTATATAAATAAACAAATAAATAGATGGACATATAGATAGATAAGAAAATATACAGATAAATAGATAGATAGATTAATAAATAGAAATATAGATAGCTATAAAGATAGATTGATTAATAGATAGACAAATAGATAGATAAACTAATAGAAATATAGATAGATAAAAAAATAGAAAAACTAATAGACTAATAGATATATAAATAGATAGTTAGATAGATAGAAAAATAGATAGATAGATAGGTAGATATACATATAGAAAAATAGACTGATAAATATATAGATAGATAGATAGATAGATAGATAGATAAATTGATAGTTAGACTTATAGACACAAAGACACATAGACAAATAGATAGATTGATTAATATATATACAAGTACAAAGAAAGACAAATAGACAGATAGATTGATTGATAGACACATATACACATAGATAGATGAACAAATAGATGGATAGATAAATAGATATATAGTTAGATAAATTGATAAATTGATAGATAGACAGACAAACAGAGATACAAATAGATAGATAGATAGATAGATAAATATATATAATGATAGAAAGATAGATTGATTGAAAAATATATAAAATTACAGAGAGACATATTGAGAGACTAATATATAAATAGATAGTTAGAGATATCAAATGATATACTAATAGTCAAAAAGATAAATAGATAGATAAAGATTTAGAAAGATAGGAAGATAGATATAGAGATATATAGAAAGTTATATAGATTTATAGATAGATAGATCGAAAAAAAGTGAGATAAATATATATACACACATAGATAGATATATATATATATATATATATATATATAGGTAGATAAATAAATAAATACTTATGCAGATAAGCAGATTGATAGATACCAAAATAGATAGATAGCTAGATAGATAGGTAGATAGATACATTATATACTATGTCACTATATATATAGATATGCTGAAAGATTGATAGTCAGATAAATAGATAGACACAGATTGATAGATAGATATATAGACACATATGCAGAAAGATAGAAAGATATACCGAGATACAGATATGTAAATAAATTGGTATATAGATTTACAAATAAATAGATAGAGAGATAGGCATATATGTAGAAAGATAGATAGATATATACATATTGAATGATAGATATATAGACAAATATACTGATAGACAAATATAATGATTGAAAGATAGAAATATATATATATATATATAGCTAGATATAAATATCGGCAGATAGACAAAAAGCTACATAGATAGAGAGACATGGAGATATATATATATATATATAAACAGAAAGATAGTTAGATAGTAAAATAGACATTTAAATAGATAAGCATATCGGTAGATAGAGAGATATAATTAGATAGATAGATAAATAAATAGATAGATAAATAGATTAACATATAGATTGATATATAGATAGATAATCAAATAAATAAATAGAGAGAATATAGTCAGATAGACATAAATTGATTGACAGATTGATAGATAGGTAGATAGGTAAATAGGTAGATTAAAAAATATGTGCATATATAGATATATAGATAGAAACTTATATGCATAGATAGATTGATAAATAGATTGATAGATAGATAATTATAAAGATAGATTGATAGATAAGTAGATAGATTGATATATATATATATATATATATATATATATATATATATATATATATATATATATATATATATATATATATATTTAAACAAATAGGCAAATAGATAGATATATTAATAGAGAAATTGATAGTTTTATAGATAGATAGATAGACATAATGATAGATATATAGATAGACAGATAGATCGAAAGATACATAGTTAAATAGATAGATTGATAAATAGAAAGATAGATAGGCTAATAGGTAGATAGAAAGATTAGAGAGATAGATAGATAGATAGAGAGATAGATAGATAGATAGATAGATAGAGAGATAGATAGATATATATATAGATAGATTACTATTGAAATAGAAAATAGACAAATAGAAGATCGAGATATAAATATATAGATATATAGTCTAATTTAAAGATAAATAAATATTCAAATAGATAGATTGAAAGATTGAGATAAATATATTTAGATATATAAATATATATACACATTAGTAGATAAGCAAATAGATAGATAGACAAATATATTGTTAGAAAGATAGGCTGATAGATAGATAGCTAAATAATTATATATATATATATATACAGATATACATATAGACAAATAGATAGATAAAAAGATAGATAGATAGTTTGATTGATTGATTGACACAAAGATAAAAACAAAGATAATTATATAGATATATAAATACATAAATAAACACATAGATAGATAGAAAAGTAGATAGATTGATAAATTGAATGATACATAGATAGATAGAAAGAAAATTATATAGTTTGAAAGATAGACAGTTGGATAAATAGATAGATAGAAAATTGATAGTTAGATCATTACATAGATAGATAGTTATATTGACATATATGTTAGTAATAGTGAATTAGGCCTATTGTATGATATGGTATTTTGTCTATTTGTCATAATTAATTATTGTGATTATTTACATATTTATTATATAATATCGTTTAATTAAATTATTAATTCTTCTAAATGTTCCTATCCGCTTATTGTTATGGGAATATAAATAAAATAAGATTTGTATAAAGTGTTATTGATATTCATGTGATGAATATGTGTATGAGATACAAATCAAATTTATACCTATTTGTTGAAAATAAATATTAGACATACTCATCTTGAGATTAATACATGGATCAAAGTCATAAGTTAATTTCTAATAGTTATGTTTTTAAATCCTTTGACCTCAAATCGCTGTAGTTCTCAGCATAAGGAATATTGTGTTTTAATATAATTAAACATTGTATGTAATTAGATTACTTTAAAGGTTCTACTTGAACATAATAAAAAATGTAGTTAAATATGAATGATTAAGATTGAGTTTATCCCTCTTATTATAAGAGAGATATCTCTGGGTCCCCTCGATAATTAAGAATGAGAAATGCTTGCCTATGCTCAACTAAATTGATGGAGATCAATATCATTTGATTAGCCATTCTAATTGGCTTTCAAGTAATCAAAGAAAGAATGATATAAGGTTGACTTTGTCCATGCCTTATATTCTATCAAGATATCATGAGATAAAAGGAATATGTCATTAGCTATATTATGGTTGTCTCGGATCATGAGCTTTTCATTTAACTTGGGTCTTCATTATGTTTTGCTAGAGGCCACTTATGAATTATAGGATCAAAATGTGATTTAGGCCTATGGCTAATGTTAATTGAACCTATAGGGTTGAACATTAAGAACAAATAATAATAGTTATGATTTTTCACTTTCTGTAGTAATTTTAAATGATGAGATTATTTTAAATCACAAATAACAATTAGTTATAATTTAAATTTGAATTTTATTTTGAGAAAGTTTAAATTCATGATTTAAATAAATAAATAATTTTGTTACATTGAACTTGAGTTTTAATAAATAAATTCATTTAAAAGGGATTTTTAAGGATTTGAATTTAAGTTGTTATTATTTAAAAGTGTTTTAAATCTATACTTAATTTCATTTATGACTAAAATCTTAGCTGACTTGTATATATATATATATGTGAGACATATTTTATGCAAGCAGTAATCTTATATCAAAGATAGAGAAACCCTTTCATTTTGAGAAGATAAAGCTGAACTCGCATTCAACAAGATTGTTCATTATTTGTTCATGTGAGGATGCTTGTAAATGGTGGTCATTTTTCTCAAAGGAAATACCTTTGAAAATCCGAATAAACAATGACGCACACTATGAAGGCTTGATGAATTGATCTACAAGAGGTTTATTTTGTTTACCCTTCCTTCGTGTTTATATGAATCACATGTGATCTTTGGTGGGTTAAGAAATAAAAATTATGGATTCTATGCATTTATGTTCCAATTAGATTGGATATTCTACCCGAAACCCCAACAGTAGTATCATAGGAACTTGTGTTTTCATAAAAACTAATAATGCTACTTTTTTTATATGTATGTGATGTATATGATTCTAGCATAATTTTCAATTTTGAATATATGTGATATTATGGTTTGTGTGATCAACATAGTTAATAGGGTTTGTTGGGGTATTTATTGATTGAATCTGAAACCTAAAAGAATTCGTTAATATGATTGAGAATTCGAATTGGATATTACCATTAAAGTGTTTAATAACATGATATATGATTCTAGCTTTGTCTTAATCTAATTAATACATGGACTAAATTCATATATCAATTTTGATTTATCAGTGATTGTTTATGGGGGTGCCAAAATATGCCCAATGTAAAATGAGATTACAGAATATGTTGTTTTAATGTGATTATGATGGATTTTGCCTTATTTTAATTTTATTGATAAGACTAATAAAAAATTTATTAATGAGATTAATAACAATTTATTGATAAGATTAATGAAAATTTTTGATAAGATTAATAAAATGTTATTGATAAGATAAATCAAAATTTATTGATGAGATTAATAAAAATTTATTGATAAGATCAATGAACATTTATTGATGAGATCAATGAAAATTTGTTGATGAGATCAATGAAAATTTATTACTAAAATCAATGGAAATTTAATTTTTTTTCCTATAGTGCTACCCCCTGCCTCATGAGGGTGGCCCACTTGACCCCACCAGCTAACCAGCAAGTGAAACCACCATAACAACTCTACATAACCTTATAAATTTAATTGTTTTTAAATACACTATTAGTATTATTTATTTCTTTTAATGCAAATTATTTATGCTATCTGATAACATTATATATATTGCATGTTAAATTGCTTCACATATGCAAAGTATAGCCTTTTTAACCAAAGTGTTTGGTAGAGTATTATTTTTTTTTGTTAAGGGTTGTAATTATTAAATATGGCTTGCATGCCATTTTTGTTTTATTGTAATTTTTTAATTATTGTAATAAAAATAGAAAGACAATGCAAGCCATTTGAAGTCATGCAATCCAATCGTGATGATGGAGGAGCTAGGTGTATATGCGCAAGTTCATGGTAAAATCAACTTCATGGAGCTGCTTATTACTACCTAGGATTAATAACTATTGATCTTCATATTGGCTTGTGGAGATCTATCTAGTTTAAGGCCATACTATGACATGTTTATTATATGCATGCATGAGATGCTATGTAAAATGTTACATGAGTAGTTGATACAAGATATATGATAAGATCTATTAATTGAAATTAAAATCAATCAAGATCTCTCACATAATGTTTAATGTTAACATGTCATCTATATTTAAACACTTGACAAACCTTTTATCACCTTAATATGGGTTCTAGCATTGTAGAAGTAAATAATGTGACATTAGTAAGTAAATATTAGTAATGGTACTACCCATATGATTAAAAATGGTTTAATTTTATTACGCTATTAAAATGGTTTTTGTCCTAATGGCATTAGATGGGATTAAAACATGCGGGGACATATGATGTCAAAATCACATAAACATCTAAGAATTGAGCTAGATGTAATTGGTAAGAGTTACCAACCTAAATAACATAATTTTAAGTGTCATGCCAAAGATGACTTAAAGTTGAGTAAAATATGGATCTTATCTCACTAGATATATAATTAGAAAGATGGGGAGAGAGACAGATAGATAGATAGATAGACACATAGACACATCAACTAATAGAAAGATAGACTAAAAAACAAATAGACACATAAACACAAAGGTTGATAGACTTAAAGACTAAAAGATATAAATAGATAGAAAGAAAGATAGTTAGTTAGATAAATAGAGAGACAGATAGATAGATAAATAGACAAATAGAATGATAGAAATATAGATAGATAGAGAGGCAAATAGATTGATAGATACACAGATAGATAGATATAAATATAGATTAATAGAGAGAGAGAGAGAGATATATATATATATATATATATATATATATGCAGAGAGGTAGATAGGTAGATAGAAAGACAAATAAATAAATTGATTGATTGATTGATAGATATAAAGATAGATAGGCATATAGGCAGATAAATATATAGACATATACATAAATAAAAAATAGATAGATAGATAGATAAACAGGTAGATAGATATACAGATAGATCGATATAAATATAAGTAGATATATAGATTAGCATATATATAAATAGAGAGAGAGATAGATATAGAAATAAATAAATATGTAGATATAAAGAAATATAAAAAGATAGATTGATTGATTGACAAATAGATAAATAGATAGATAGATAGATAGACATATAGACTGATAGAAGGATCAACACATAGATCTAAAGACATATATATAGATAAATAAATAGATAGACATATACACATATAGACACATAGACAAATAGACTAATAAATAGTTAAATAGAAATAAAGATAGAAAGATAAATAGATAGATAGATAGATAGATAGACAAATATTTAATAGAATAATAGACAATTAGATAGTTTGATACATAGATAGATAGACAATCATATATATATATAATTAGACAATTAGACAATTCGATGGATAGACAAATAGATAGATAGTTAGATATATAGAAAGATTCACAGATTGATAGATTAATAGATTGAATGATTTAGATATAGAAAATAAGATAGATACACATATACATAGATAGATATACAGACAAATAGATAGATAGACAGACTGATTTATTTATTTATTGATTGATTGACAGGTAGTCATTTAAACAAATAGACAAATAGATATATAGATAGATAGATATATAGGTAGGTATATAAAATGATAATCAAATAGATAGACATATAGACAGAAAGATAGAAAGACATATAGATAGATAAATAGATAGTTATATAGACAGATTGATAGGTGGATATGTTTATATATAGATTAATAGATATACTGATAGACAAAAAGACACCTAGACAGTTAGATAGATAGACAGATAGAATGATAGACATATAAATAGACATAGAAATATAAACAAATAAAAAGATATACAGATAGATAGTTATACAGATAAACATAGAGACAAATAGAAAAATAAACTAATTGAGAGATAAATAGATAGACATATAAATATATAAATATAAATAAATAAATAAATATATATATATATATTGATATACATTAGACAGATAAATAGATAGACATATAGATAGATAGATAGATAAACACATAAACACATAGACTAAAAGACTGATAGAGAAAAAGATTGATAGACACATAGACTGATAGACTAATACACTAAAAGATAGATATACATATAGATAGATAGAAAGAGAGCCAGATAGAAAGATTGATAGACTTATAGAAAGATAAATAGATAGATTATTATATAGATAGACAGATAGATAGAAACACTTATAGATAGACAAATAGATAGAAAGATGGACAAATAGATAGATATGATAGATATATAGATAGTTAAACATAGATAAATAGATAAACAAATAGTTAGATAGATAGTTAGATAGATAGTTAGATAGATAGTTAGATAGATAGGTAGATTGAATGATAGGCAAATAGATAGATAAACAAATAAAGAGAATGATAAATAGATATATAGATAGATAGATAGATTAAGTGATAGACAAATAGATAGATACAATGTTAGAGATATAGAATGACTAATAGACAAATATACAAATTGATAGATAGTGAGTCTTTCCATTAATTTGATTGTGATCATGTAATGCAATTCAGATAGAAATCATGTGATTGCTCAGCAATAATCATACGCAACACAAAACTATGCGCATGCATCTTTCTATGCTAGCTTCTGTGATTTCATCTCTATCTCTCTCATCAGTTTGAAGAACTCTAGTTGGGTATCAAAAGAAAAGTAAGTATGCACCAATGTGATGTACTAATGGCATCGTGCTTGTGGCTTAGTTCATTTCTATTGTTTTTGGTCTAATGTCAATGCCATTTCGTGAATCATGACATATGTTTTTGAGATCGTTATTATGCAACAATCAATTTTTTTGCATGTTATGATGCTGGTGATGATAATATATCATCTACTTTTTTATTTTGATAGTCAGGTTATGGCTTCTCCAGATGAGCAGAAGGTGGGTTTCATGGAGAAAGTTAAGGATTTCATCCATTATATTGGGGAAAAAATTAAAGAGCCAATTGGGTTCAGAAAGCTAGCTGTGGATGTTACTGCGATTCATCTTCCTTTCATTATTCTCGAGAAAGTAGATATCATATTTGATGTTCTCATCAAAAACCCTAACCTTATTCCCATTCACTTAGTGAACATCAACTATCTAATTGATAACAATAGAAGGAAACTAGTTTTTGGGTTGATCCCTTATGCTAGAACAATCTTTGCTCATGGCGAAGAAACTATAAAAATTCTTCTCACTTTAATTTATGGTGATATCAAAAGCACATATGACGACATCAATCATGAGAGTATCATTCCTTATCATGTTAAGGTGAATCTAATTATAGATTTTTTATTTTTGGAAGGCTTACTCTGCCACTTGAAAAAACAAGAGAGATACTCTTTCCTTATAAACCATACATTGATGTTGAGAAAATAAACTTCCGAACTATATCCTTTGATGAAATTGTTGTTGTTCTTCACTTAAAAATGGAAAACAAAAATGATTTTGCATTTCATTAAAATGCTGATGATATGACATTCATATTGAATTTTAGATTTTATTTTTGAAAGTTAGTTAGAGTTAGTTGAATTGATAGCTAAAATAGATAGCATTGTTGGAGTTACCATAAAAAATTAGTTAGTTAAAATAGATAGCATTGTTGGAGTTACCATAAAAAAGTAGTTAGTTAAAATAGATAATATAATATTTTAATATATTTTGAGTAGTTATTTTAGGTAGCATTGTTGGAGATGCTCTTAGTCCTTTACAGTCTGCCTCTCTTTCTGGACATGGATACATCAAAACCTAATAGAAGAGTAAAAGAGAATTCCTTCAGCCATGAGTTTCTTTTTGATATGAGGTATGCTTTCAACCCTATCTCTTCATCTATTATCTTAATGCAGGAGTGTGTTTGATTCTGATGTTTCTTATTTCAAAATTCTTCTTCGACCCTAACAGTTACCATATATTGTATTTTCAATAGAAATTAAATAATAGATCTTTGTGTATGTATGATATCATGTATAGTGAAGTTATTACCACAATTATATAAATTTTAGTATATCCTTCTTATGCACACAATAAATCTAGATGTTAATCGTAAATCATTACAAGTATCAAATTCATTAATCACCAAGGTATGCTTGGATTGCTTATATACAATGATGTGTATACATACTGCATACATGTGTGATATAATGAATTCTCATTGTGTGGATGTTGATGTTGAACAGTAGGTATGCAGGCTTGATATCCATGTTTTTTACCACTCAGACAATCTTGTGGTTTTGGATGTAAATCACAAAATGAGTGTTGGTGTTTGAGGTGAGCAGTGTGTATATAACCATTTATTTAATATTTACATAATAATTTATGTAAATATGATGATTCCACGATTAATAACACATAAATATATATAAGTGTAGTTAACTATATGTATAACTATAAAAATACTATACATAACTATATATAAATATAACAACATATATTTAACACACACACAAACACACACACACACACACACATATGTGTGTGTGTGTGTGTGTGTGTGTGTGTGTGTGTGTATGTATTTGATAATATTCATATCAACGTATAACTATAAATAAATGTATTTATCTACATCAATACCTATACATAACTATATGTCTAAATATATATAATTACATGAAAATCTATATATAACTACATCTACAACATGCATAACTGCATTTATAACTATATGTATAACATTGTGTGCAATAACACATGTAACTATAATTATAATTAAAACTTATAACACCATATATATATAACTATATGTTTAACTATATACGCGTAACTATTTATAAATATTTCTATAATTATATAAAACACTTTATAACTGTATTTAACTATATTTGTACCTATGTAAACTATTTTTATAACTATATTTATAACTATATAAAACTATTTTTTTAACTATTAAATAATTTATAACTATATGTATAATTCTATTTAAGTATATTTCTAACAAAATATACATTATATATAATAATATATAACTATATATAATTGTATTTTACAATATGTATAACTATAAAAATGTTATATATAACAATATTTTTAACTACATACATATTTATAACTATATGTATAATTAAATATAATTATATATAACACTATTTATAACTAAATATACTATAGGTATAAGAACACATAACTATAAATAATTGTCTTTTACTATATGTATAACTATAAAAACATTATACATAACTATATTTAAATATATAATTAACAACATATATTTAATATATAAATTATATATAATTCTATGAATAATTATATATAGTTCTATTTTATTATGTTTTGCCTTGGTGTGATAATAAATATGTTCATCCAAGGGTGTTAGGTCTTAGGTTTGTGGTCCATAAGATAACATTTATGATTATTGGGTATAAGATTGTTAATATATTGAATTATCTCTGACTCCATACTAAGCCGAAGCCTTGTGTAGTGCACATTACCTTTATTTAGTTTTGTTTGGTAAGTTTTTTACTTTTTTTTAGAACAAAACTATGACCTGAAAGAATTAATTTCTTTGGTGCGTGGAAGCTCTTCACCATGCTCAATTGGATGCCATACCAGTAATTACATCTTTAGTCAGCAAAAAAGAAATTTGAGAAGCATTGCTCTATATCTAGCAAATGATTATATTTTTGTCACCAGGTTATCTACTTATTCCCACCATTAGAGTACATATTAATTCTATGCTATTGCAACATGATTAGGTTCATTTGTAATCTTGCTTTTGTCATCATCAAAAAACTACTGGTTGGTTAAGAAGGAAATTCTTTGCATAATCTTCCTCATTTGGAATAAAAAAATATTCTTTGAATAATCCTCAGGGGGTGTTATTTTATTTTCTATGTAAAAAGAAATATCTTTAAGGTTGATACTTGCATGTAACTAAGTATTACTTTTTATGATGCCATAATGCACAATAGCCTTATGGTTAGTTGAACTAGAAAGTTTATGGACATGTTTGACTACCTCTATCAATGCCTATTCCTTTCTTTTGGTTATAGGGGCTTGCATCTACCAATGCTTAGGGATCATAAGATTAGTTGAGTTGTTAATCTAGCTTGCGAAACCCATGGCTTAAACTAGGTAATACTTTTTATGATTCAAATGTATGACTAAATTATGGTTTATGTGTGAAAAACATCTTCATATTATTATTTGAAATGTCAAGTTTGTAAAAATAAACTATACAACATAAAAATGGGGAGAAAAGAAATAAAATATATATGTGAAAATATTGGTTAAGAGAGAGAAAATTGGCTTCATGAGAAGTATCTTATATATCTTTAATAATCATGAATATATTTCAGAATGATTTATTCATAGCTACATGCTAGCTTATTATTATTATATACAAAATATTAAATTAAAGCAGTTATCAATCTTTAAGTTTATTATTAATACAAATATGAGCTCACATCATAATTTTTATTTTATGGTTTTTATGACTCATTACAAATGGGTAAATATGAAAATCTCATGTTTATTAGATGTGTGTTTATACAAAAATAATAATTGATATTATGGTCTATTATTATTGAAACCCAAAAATAATATTAATAGTCAAATAATCAAAAATATCTTGAATCACTCAAAGAGAATAAAAGCAATTCCATATATATTTTCATATATTTGTGAATATAAATAGGACCACAACATACATCTTCTTGAGAGAACCTAATAAAAGATTTACAATATTGTTAACATTTTTTAATATCAATCTTAAAGAATAAGAGAAAATATATTCTCATAATTTTCTTTATATCTAGTAGAGTTAACAATGGAAAACTAATCGAGAAATAATCACATAAACATAAGCTAGAATAAAATAATTTTTTCATTCAAATATATTACTTAAAAACTAAAAAAATATTTAAATCATTGAGCTATTCGAAACTTTTATAAAAAAATATTTGAATATAAAAATATTCAATTCATTAATATATATAATAATAGTATCAACTACAATAATATAACACAACTTTCCTCTGAGTTATATTTATAGAAATAATATATTTAACTCAAAAAAATCATAAAAATGCGAATCTTTAAGACTTTTCCAAATAAAATTATAATAATATTTTTTTTTATAAAAAAAACACAATCATTACATAAAATAATAGTGGATTTAAATATATATGATTAAAATATTTTAAAATAAATTTTCTTCTTTAATATCATCATTATTTGTATCTAGTATATTCGCAGTTAGAAAGTTTTTACTAAAAACTGATTGATTTAATATTAAATAAATATGAAATCATCACAATTTATATGAATTTTTATCTATAATAATTAATTGCAAACTCAACTTACTCATATTATTATAAGTTCTAGCTAAATAATATTTAAGATTAAAAAAATCATTAAAAAAAATTGACCACAAAATTCCTAAGAAAACCAAAATGTGAGTTAACTTGAAAACAATCTCTTTAGCCTCACATAGATTGCCACGACGAAAACAATCTTTAAAGAAATTATATCACTCAATTATTAATTTGTGGCAATGATGAATTGCAGGTATAATTTTTTGAATACTATAATGCTTAGAAAGACATGAGATGACAATTTATTTTCTTACTTTTAAAAAAACATTTGAACAAAATTCATGCCCCCTACAACACGAATGATAAATGATGTGATTAAATAATTGATAAGAAATATAATTAGAAAAAAATAAAAGAAGATAACAATGTGGTTAAGTAATTTGTAATCATAGTTGATTTATCCTAAAATGTCTTATAAAAAAAGTGTTCAAGTTGTCTTAATTGAATATTTTTTATAATCTCTTAATTTTTAATATGAAAATAAAATGGCTACATAAAATACAAGATAAATCACTTTATGTTTTTTCAAGAAAAATACAAATTCTCACAATGTATATTATATAATATTAAAATTTTTAAAAAACTTTATTTCATATTCTTAGTGAATATCAATCATTTTTTAAAAATAATGTATAAATATATAAAAATTATTTTTTTTCTTATGAGATATGAATTATGTAATATGATAATACTTATTTATAAAAATAATAAAATAATAAAAGTCTTCTTACATAATAATATTATATAATATTCTTGGTAATCTAGATAAAATATATTTTTATTAATATTCTCTTGACATACTATGAAAATGCTAACATATTTTCTTATGTGTACCTCATTATTAATAAAAACAATCAATTTTATGCTTGATTTCATAATTTTTAAATTTATCAAAACAAAAAAATTAAACCGATAGTGAATAAAAAAAATATTAATGAAAACCAAACATCTAATTTATCCTCTAATATGACAAAAATAGGGATAGACAACATGATCAATTCTTAGAAAAGTCTTCCACAAAGTTATATAAATCCTACAAAAATATCTAAAAAAACATGGGTAACTCTGAAATTAAAATTAAGTTATTTAGTAGGATAACTCAGAATAATAAGATTAACAATAATGTTATATCATATTGTAGATCATATAATATTAGCATAAGCTAGTATGGCATCAGCTACTATATAAAAAGATTTAAGAAAAATAGAAATTTAACAACAACAAAATTGTTTACTCATAGATCAACAATGCAAAAGTTAATAATTAAATTTGAAAAAAAAAATATTAAGAAACTTTAACCTTGAGAGAAGATGAAGAGCGTGACAAACTTAGAAAATGTTTTAAAATACTTCACTAAAGAAATATATAGTATTTTTGGCACATTATGTGGTGAATTCTCAAAAAACCTAGTGGCTTGCTCGACAATTTTTGATACTTATACCAATAGTAAAATTGAATTGGTAAAAAATACAATTCAAAGGCTTTAAGTTAATGGAAAATAGAAAAGATAAAATAAATACACCAAAATAATAAAACGAACATTGATACTATTCTACAAAATAAGCATCATAGAAATATTATTAACTATTATATAATTTAAAAACATTATAATAAGATAAAAAGAAAATAATAAATAAATATATCTAATGTTTCATCTTAAAAATAGAGTGCACTCAAAAACTAAAGAATTAAAAGTATAAAAAATTTTAAAAATAATTAATTGAAAAAGTAGGATTTGTACCGCTAACTTCAAATAGTTAAGATATTACTTAATTAATAATAATGATGATACATCATATTATTGTTAACTCATAACAAATATGTGATAGCCATAGAGAAAATCTAGAAAGCTACTTTCTAGAGCATAATAGTGATTTAGTTGGAAAATTTAATGAACCCCATGTTGGACTAATTGTATGGCGATTAACCTCTGATAAATAAACAAACATAAGTTGTCGCTTAGAGAGAGCCAAATGTTTAAAAGTCCTGCATAGATTAAAAGCTAGGATGATATTGAGGATGATCAATAACTATATGTTTACCTATATATGTATAATTATTTATAAATATTTGTATAACTATATAAATCTCTTTATAACTATATTTTATTATATTTGTAACTATGTAAACTAATTTTATACCTATATCCACAACTATATATAACTATTTTTTTAACTTAATTATAATTTATAACTATATGTATAATTCTACATAACTATATTTCTAACAAAATATACTATATGTTTAATAATATATAAGAATATTTAATTGTATTTTACTATATAAATATTTGTATAACTATGTAATACTCTATATAATTAAATATAACTATATTTGCAACTATGTATACATATGTGTATTCATATAATTAAATCTATTTATTTGTTTATAACTTTTTATACATTTATGTATAACTACTTATAACCACTTGTATGAATATATCTATACATAACTATATGTTTAACTATATATAACTCTATTTTTAACTATGTATGCTATAGGTATAAGAACCTATATCTATAAATAATTGTCTTTGACTATATGTATAATTATAAAAACATTATATATAAATATATTAAAATTTATAATTAATAACATATATTTACTAAATATTTTTATATATTAGTATAAAAAAATGTATTTTAGTATATCTATACCTATACATAACTATATGTATAAATATATGAAATTATATGAAAAAAATATATACCTACATGTATAAATATAAGCTAAACTTTATGTGTATCTATATGTATAACCACATGTACCTATATTTATAATTACATGTAATACAACATACAAAATTATGTTTAATTATATGTGTATAACTATATATAAATATATGTAAAACTAAATAAAACTTTATATGATTAAATATAACTACATTTTTAAATATTTATACATATATGTATACATATATGTAAATCTATATATTTGTTTATAACTTTGTATATATTTATGTATAACTAAATATAACAACTCATATGAATATATATATATATATATATATATATATATATATCTATCTAAATGTTTACCGATATATAAAATTTTATAACTATATATATATTAAATGTATAATAACATATAATTATAAATAATTCTATCTTACTATATGTATAACTATAAAAACATTATACATAACTATATTTAAATATATAATTAACAACATATATATAATATATATTTTTATATATTAGTATAAATATATATTTTAGTATATCTATACCTATATATAACTATATGTATAAATATATGAAATTATATGAAAAAATATATATACATACATGTATAAATATAAGTTTAACTATACGTGTAACTATACGTATAACCACATGTAACTATATTTATAATTATATGTATAAAAAATACTACATAATGTTTAACTATATGTGTATAACTATATATAAATATTTGTATAACTATAAAAAACTTTATATAAATAAATATAACTTTATTTTTAATTATGTATGCATATATGTATACATATATGTGAATCTACATAACTATTTATAACTTTGTATAGATTTATGTATACCTATTAATAACTACTTGTATGCATATATCTATATATAACTTATGTTTAACTATATATAACTATTTATAACCACATATACTATATGTATACTAACATATACTTTTAAATGGGATAATACTAATTTGTTGCACTAACTTGAAATTAAATGGCAAAAGATATAATATCATCAATATGTAAGCACATAGCATGAGAGTGTCCATTAGTCAGGTTCATATAATACAAATAAGGCTCATAACTATATGTGCTAGTCTCTCCTATGAAACCTCACAGTAGAGGCTAGCTCAAAATTCCCTACTAATTATGAGAATGATTTTGTATGAGAATTATTTCTGAACTGAATTTGATTTTTGTCTGTGTGGCAAAACATGATGAGATTTTTTTTGCAGGTTTCAATTTTTTTTATTCTGGTTTTGTTCTTTGCTTTGCTGATTAACCTAGCTAATAATGAATCTTTGTAGGACACATGATGTGAGATGCATGAAAAAATTCTGATTCAAAGCATTCCGACTTTTTCACGGTCCTTCCAATGCATGGGTCCCATATTTGTCGATTTTAGCTTGATCAAAAGAAGGCCTAGCTTCTGTTATCTTCATTATTCCTAAACCATTTTATTTTTGCACTCTCTTTCTCTCTAAACATCATTTCTAGACATCGTTTAGATTTTTGTTGAATTTCTATGACTATCAACTTTAATTTGTGTTTGTTCATATTTATAATAACTATTTTTATATATCTGTGAATGTGTTTGTGTGTCCCCAAATTTTTTGGATAGAGTTTTAGTCTATTATAGGTATGTAAAAGTCTAGTTTGGTCTTTCATGGTGCTTGCAACAACACCTTAGCTTCTTAAACTGTGAGATGAACCAAAAAATTAATTCCAATCATACACAGGTTTTTTCTTGACACTTTTATTATAGTATGTTATGATCCATGTGTAGGTGTAACAATGTTCTTTATATGCGTGGAGTAACAAAGAAAAAAGATTTAGAAATGCGGACCATACCTGAGATCCATATATGCATTTTTTATGTCCTAGATTATTTTCTTTTGTTGTCTTTGATGGTATGTGTATTTGCATGAAAGTACAAGTGTGTGTATCATCTAAGACTATTGATTATATATACATACATATAATACTTCAGTATATACATACAAATATACTTGGTATAAGTGTATGTATATACTAAGTATATCTATGTATATACTGAGTATATAAGTAGGTATATACTGAGTATATATGTTCGTACATACTGAATATATTTGCACGTATATAATCAATATATAAATACATATATACTGCAATATATACGTGTGTATATACTAGGTATATAAGTAATTTTATACTATAGTATATACGTATGTATATGCTTGGTATATATATACTTTTTTACTATAGTATATACATATGTATATACTTAGTATATATGTACTTTTATACTGTATTATACACGTATGTATATACCGAGTATATACATATGTGGGTACATATATTTATTTGTAGACATGTATATATTGTCATACACACACGTACCCATTTACACATAGACACAGTTTTTAACATCTAATTGCTCGAGCTGGTTTGGTCATCATCGTGAGTTGCTTACTGATGCAGGTAATAAAAGCCATGGATCTTAGACTTTCCCTAAACCCATGGGATGAAGATATTTCTTGTCTAGGCTAGCCAGGTAGATATTGGTTGGTGTTAAAAAGCTTAGTAATTGTGTTAATTTGCAAATATCACATAGTACAAAACGAACGTATGAGTAAATAAGTTTTTTTTGCTCTAGGTTCTGCAATGATTGGTTCTAATTGTACTAGGTCTTAGGATGATGATGATGATGCTCGTGTAGTGTCGTGCATTTCTGGTCCGAAAGGAATATCAGGTCCTATTTTGGGAGAAGTAGCTCACAACCTCGTCAAAAACTCACTCAACCTTTAAACGAGTGGTTTGCAGGGAAGTTCATCTGTCGAGCATCATCACCCATTTGACTTTTATTATCAGCGATAGTAGTGGTGGCAATTGTGGTGCTGGTGGCGGTGGTGGCGTCGGCGGCAGTAGCAGTGGCAGTGGTGGCAGTAGTGGTAACAGTGGCAGCAGCAGCGACAGTGCCAATAGTGGCAGGAGTGGCAGTGACAGCAGTAGCAGCAGCAATACAACAAATACGATATATTAGTACATATAATTCTGTAGTATTGTATGTACATATATGCTGAGTATATATGTACACATAATACTATAGTTTATATATGTACGAGTGAAATGCTAGTATAAATGTACATATAAACTATAGTATTATATATTTATCAAAACATAATTTTTATTTATTTATTTTGATTTGATAAAGTGGTTTACATTTCTTACATATATGGTACCACATTATTCACCATATGAAGCTAGTATAAGTGAAGGGATTTTTCACTAGTCATGATGCACCGTGACTCGGACAGCATTGCCACAGCAGAAAGATGATGATCAGAAGAGTAGAGGGAAATAAAACAACATCAATGTATGGATAGATTATACTTGATGCACTGTCGGTAGATACATTGCTGAATAAGATGTAATAAAATTTTGTTATTTTTTTTGTTTTAATAATGTAAAATATCATATTTGAATAAGTTATTGAATGATTTTATTTTTTGTTAATTATAAATTATCATTTTTAGTTTTTGTTTTTATTAAATTTAATATAAAAATATAAAATTATTTAATTAAAATTTTTATAAAAAATTAAATTTTGAAAATAATTTTGAAATTAAAATAGCTAGGGATTTTTCCCTTTCTAATTTAGCAAGAAAAATTTCCCTAGTTGATTTAGCTAGTGATATCTTTATTTTAGCAAGAGATTTTTTTCGTCGCTAAATTAATTTTGCTAGGGACTATTTTCGTCGCTCATATTTAGCGATGAGTACTTTAAATTGGGATAGCATCAGTCGTTATATCCGTTTAGCGATGGAACCTATCATTTAGCTTGCTAATTTAGATAGGGAAAATATCTTTTTTAGCTAGGGATTTTTCATCGCTAAATTATTAGCTAGAGACACTTTCCCTCGCTATATCCCATTTAATGATGGTAAAATGGCCATTTAGCTAGGGAATTGTCCTATCTATATGAGATTTTTCTTGTAGTGTATAGATAGAGAAATAGATAAAATGATAGACAAATGGACAGAAATACATAGAGAGATAGATAAACAAATAGAAATAAAATAGATATACGCATAAATAAGAAATAAATAGAGAGTGAGAGATAGATAGATAGATAGATAGATAGATTAATTGATAGAAAGATAAATAAATAGATAGATAAATAGATTGATAGATTGACTTAAGGATAAATAGATTGATAGATTGACTTAAGGATAAATAGACAGATAGATATATGGATAAATAGATAGATAGATATATATATAGCCAAATTTATAAATAGATAGATAGACAGATAGATAGATAGATACATTTATAAATAGATAGATAGACATAAAGATAGCTAGATAGATAAAGATGTAGAAAGTAAAATTCATAGATAGTTAGATATACAAATAGATAGACAAATAGATAGATTGATTAATAGAATGATAGAGAAATAGATAGACAAATAGACAGATGGATAGACAAATAGATACCCAAATAAAATTTAAATAGATAGATAAATAGATAGATAAATAGATAGATAAATAGATAGATAAATAGATAGATAAATAGTTAGATACATAGTTAGATAGATAGGTAGATAGACAAATAAATAAATTTATAGATAGACAGATATATAGATAGATAGATAGATGTGCAAATAGATAGACAAAAAAATAGATAGATAGATAGATAAATAGGTATATTGATAGATAAAAATAAAGGTAGATAGATTGATACATAGATAGATAGAAAGATAGATATTGAGATAGATAGAATCAAAAATAGACAAATATATTGATAGATAGATAGATTGATTGATTGATATATTGATAGATAAAGAGATATACATATAGATCGATTGATAGATAGTTTGACGTATAGATAAGTAGATAGATACACAAATAGATAGATAGATAGATAGATAGACATATAAAGAGTTTGATTGATTGATTGATAGACAAATAGTTAGATAGATAGATTGACAGATAGATATATATATAGATAGATAATTTGATAGATAGAAAGATGCATATATAGAAAGATTGATAGAAAAATAGATAGATAGATATATATATAAATGGATAGATAGTCTAATAGATATACAGATAAATAGGCAGATAGATAGATAAATAGACAGATAGATAAGTATATAGATCGACATATTAAAGACATATAGTTAGACAAATAAATTTACAATTAGATAGACAAATAGATAGACTTATAGATAGAAAAATAGATAGACAAATAGATAGATAGATAAATAGATAGATTGATTGATATATAATTAGATATATAAATAGAAAAATAAATAGATATATAGATAGACAGGTATATATATATATACACACATAGATATATAGATAGATAGATAAATAAATAAATAGATAGATAGATATGCAGATAGTTAGACAGAAATAATGACAAATAGATAGGTAGATAGATTGATAGATAGATATATAAAAAGAAAGTTAGATAAATAGATAAATAGACATATAGTTAGACAAATAAATAGACAAATAATTTGATAGGTAGATAGACAGACAGTTAGAAAAAAATTTAGACATATAAATAAACATATAGATAGACATATACATAGATACATAAATAGAGAAATAAATAGCTAGATAGAAAGATTGACAGATACAAAAAGATAATTTGATAGATAGATAGATAGATCAAGAGACAGATAGATAGACAAATAGATATAGATTGATTGATAGATCGATAAACATATAAATAGATAAATAGACAGATAAATAGAAAGATAGACAGATTGATTAATATAAAAATAGACAAACCGATAGATATTTACATAGATATATATACATATATACAGACAGGCAGACATCAGATAGATAGAATGATAGAAAGCTAGACAGATAGATATATAGAAAGATAGATAGACAAACAGTTAGTCATACAAATATATACACAGATAGATAGACTGAGAAATAAATCAATAGATATACAGATAGATAGTCATATAGATAGACATATATACAAAAAGATAGATAGATAGATAGATAAATCATAAATAGTTAGATACATAGGTAGATAGATTGACAAAAGAGTGATAGATAGAAAGACATACAAATAGATAGATAGACAAATATATATATATATATATACACACACACACACACATATATTGATAGATAGATATACAAAATGTTAAAAAGAGAGATAGAAAGTCATATAGAAAGAGTGATAGATAGACAATTAGAAAGAATGATAGAAAGAAAGATAGATTGATTGATAGATATAAAGATAAACGTATAGATAGATAGTTAGTTAGATGGAAAGATATACATATAGATCGATAGATAGATAAATAGATAGACCTACGCAGAGAAATTAGTATAGTTAGACTAATAAATAGATGAATGATTGATTGATTGATAGACATATAATAGATAGATAGATTGATTGATAGATACATAGTTAGATAGTTATATAGATAGATACATAGACATATAGATATACAGATAGATAGATAAATTGTTAGATAGATATATTGATAGATAGATAGATGCCTAGTTAGAGAGATATATAGCTAGATAGAAAAAAAGATAGATAGATGGATTGATTTATTAATAGATAGTTAAATAGACAGATAGAAATATTTATAGATTAATACACAAATAGATAGATAGATCTATAGATTGGTAGAAAGAAAAAGAGGAAGAAAAAGATAGATATATAGATAAATAGGGAGATAGATATATACATAGATAGATTGATAGATAAATAGTTAGACAGATAGAAACATAAATAGATAGATAGAAATATAGACTGATATATAGATTGAAAGACATGAGACAGATAGATTGATAGAAAAATAGACATATACAGAGAGATAGAGATAGTCAAAGAGTTATACATATAGATATACACACATAAAGATAAATAGATAAATAGATAGTCATAGAGATAGATAGATAGACAAAAAAGACAAATACATAGATCAATAGATAGATAGACAAATATATATATATAGATAGATCGAAAGATTGACATAGATATAGTCAAGCAAATAGACATGTAGATAGACAAAAAGATAGATAGATAGGTAGATAGACAAATAGAAAAAAGAAAAAGATAAATTGGCAAAAAAAGGATAGACATATAGATATACAAAAAGTGAAATCGACAGACAGATAGATAGATAGACATATAGATAGATAGGTAGACAAACATGTAGAAAGACAAATAGAAAGACACATAAAAAAGAAAGATAGACATACAAAAATTAGATAGATAGATAGACAAAAAGATAGGCAGACATATAGACAAACAAATAAATAGACAAATAGACACAATTATTGACAGACAGATAGATAGACAAAGAGATAGACATATTAATAGATAGATTGATAGATTGAGACAAAGATAGATAGATAGAGAAATAGATAGATATATATATATATATAGAAAAACATATAGAAAGATAGATAGAATGACATATAGAAAGATAGATTGACAGACAAATATATAGATAGATTGATTAATTAATATATAAATGAATATATAGATAGATAGATAAATAAATAATTAGATGATAAGATAGATAGATAGATAGATAGATAGATAGAGATATAAATATATAGACAAATAGATAAAAAGTTAGATAAATGTATATATCACTAAATAGATTTATGGATATATTGATAGAGAGATAAACAGATAGGTAGATATATATAAATAGAAATGGAGATAGTTAGATAAATATACAGATAGATAGATAGTTAGATCGATAAATATATTTATAGAGAGATTGATAGATAGATTGATAGAAGATTGATAAATAGATTGCTATATAGAGACAAAGATAAATTGTTAGACAGATAGATTGGTAGATTAATATACAGATAGATAGATAAATATATAGATAAATAAATATATAGATAAATAAATATATAGATAGATAGATAGATTATTATAAAATAAATAGAAATATACATATGCAGTTAAAAAGATAGATAAATAGAAGATAGACATATAATTAGAATGATACATTGATTGAAATATAGATAGATAGATAGACATATAGATAGATATATAGATATATAGACATATAGATAGACTAATACATAAATAGTTAGATAGACAAATAGATAGAGAGATAGATAGACAGATAAATTGATAGATAGACATAAAGATACATAAATAGATATATAGATAGCCAGATAGATAGACAAACAGATAGAAAGATACATAGATAGATAGATAGATAGATAGTAAGATAGATACATAGATAGGCAGATAGATAGATAGAAAATTTTATATATAGACAGACAAATATATAAATATATATATAGATATAAAAATAGATATATAAAAGATTCATAAATAGATAGATAGATAGATAGATAGACAGATAGATCGATAGTTAGATAGATAGATAGAAAAATAGATACATGGATAGATTTAGAGATAGATAGGCACATAGATAGATAGAAAGTTATACGGATAGATAAAAATTTAAATAGACAGATAGATAGTTAGTTAGATAGACAAATAGATAGATACATTGATAGATAGAAAAATAAAAAAAAAAGATAGAAAGACTGATAGATATATAGACAGGTAGACAAATAGATAGACAAATAGTTAGATAAACAAGTTGTCAAACAGATAGTTAGTAAGATAGATAGATAGATAGATATATTTATATATAGATAAATAAATAAATTGAATAATATATATATATATATAGAAAAATAGACTGATGGAAAGATAAATAAATATAATGATAGACAGATATAAAATTCGATAGACATACAGATTGATAGACATATAAATATACAGATAGGCAAACATATAAATAGTTAGATAGATTGAAATATAGACAGAAAGATATACATGCAAATAGAAAGTAAGATAAAAAGATAAATAGACATCCATATAGATGAATAAAAAGATAGATAAAATGACATATAGATAGGTAGATAAATTATTGGATAGTTAGATGGATATATAGATAGATATATAGATGTATACAATAGATAGATAGATAGATAGATTGATAGGCAATTAGATAGATAGATAGATAGACAAATAGATAGACATATATATAGATAAATAAAAAGATATATAAATAGATATATAGATAGAAAGATAGATAGATAGACACAGATAAATAGATAGACATAAAGATAGACACAAGGATATATAGATAGATATAAAGATAGACACAGAGATAGAAAAAGAATTAGATATAAAAATAGTGAGACGGATAGACAGACAAATAGCCAGATAGATAGACATACAAATAGAGAGATAGATATATAGACAGAAATATTGATTGATTGATTTAGATATAGATAGATAGATAGACAGATTGATAGATAAACATGCATATATATAGATAGATCATTAGATAAACAAACACATAAGCATATATAAAGATAGATAGATAGATAAATAAGTAGAAAGTCAATTATATAGACAAATAAATAGATAGTAGATAGATAGTTAGATAGAAAGATAGACAGACAGATAAACAAAGAGATAGATTATTGGATAGACAAATTTACACATAGATAGATATATAGATAAATAGATAGATAGATAGATAGATAGACAGATAGAATGATTGATTGATTGATAGACAAATAGATAGATAAATAGATATATAGATAGACAAATATAAAGATAGATAGATAGATAAATAAATAAATAAATAGATAGATAAATAGATTAATAAATACACAGATAGATAGATAGATAGATAGATAGATAGAAAAATAGTTATATAGATTGATAGAAAGAAAAATAAAAAAAATAGTCATTCAAATAAATAGATAGATAGACAAATAAATATAAAGACTGACACATAGATAGATAAAAAGATAAAAAATAGATAGAGATAGATAGAGTGACATATAGACTAACAAATAGTCAAACAGAGAGACAGATAGACAGATAAATAGATAGATAGTTAGATAGACAGATAGACAGATAGAATGATTGATTGATTGATAGACAAATAGATAGATAAATAGATATATAGATAGACAAATATAAAGATAGATAGATAGATAAATAAATAAATAAATAGATAGATAAATAGATTAATAAATACACAGATAGATAGATAGATAGATAGATAGATAGATAGATAGAAAAATAGTTATATAGATTGATAGAAAGAAAAATAAAAAAAATAGCCATTCAAATAAATAGATAGATAGACAAATAAATATAAAGACTGACACATAGATAGATAAAAAGATAAAAAATAGATAGAGATAGATAGAGTGACATATAGACTAACAAATAGTCAAACAGAGAGACAGATAGACAGATAAATAGATAGATAGTTAGATAGATAGATAAATAGATAGATAGAAAGATAGTTAGATAGATAGATAGACAAATAGATAAATAGATATATAGATAGATAGACAGATAGATAGATACAGATATAGATAACTAGATAAGCTAATAGATAAGTAGATAATTTGACATATAGATATACAAATAGATAGATAGATAGACTAATAGATAGACATATAGATTGACAGATAAATATATAGATAGATAGATAGACTAATAAATAGGTAGATAGATAGATAGACAATTAGTCAGATAGTTATATATACATATAGATAGACAAATATATAGACATATACATAGAAGATTGTTAGATAGAAAGATAGATAGACAAATAAAGAAATAGATTGATAGACATATAGTCAGACAGATAGATAGTTTGTTAGATAGATAGATAAACAGACATATATATAAATAGATAGATAGATAAATTGATTGACAAATAGACTAGATAGATAGATAGATAAAAAGAAAGATATATGGATAGATATGTATATAAAAAGACACATATACAGACATATAGGTTGACAGATAGATAGAGAGATAAATAGGTTATTAGATAGACAGACATATAGATAGATATATAGATAAAAAGATAAATAGATAGAAAAATTGATAAACAAATAGACAAGCAAATAGATAGACATAAAAAGTCATATATAAAGGAAGATAGATAGATAGATAGATAAACAAATATATAGATGGATTGATAAATGTATAGAAAGATTGATAGATAGACGAATAGATATTTGAATAGATAAATAGATAGATAGAGAAATAGATAGATAAATAGCTAAAAGGATAAATTAAAGGTTGAATAGATGGATAGATCGACGGATTGATAGACAGATAAATTGATAGATTAATACATGAATATATAGATGAATAGGTAGATGAATAGATAGTAGGATAGATAGATGGATAGGTAGGTGAATAGATAGTTGGATAGATAGATGGATAGATAGATGATTAGATGGATGGCTAGATAAAAGAATAAATAGACGTATAGATTGATGGATGGATAGATGGGTAGATATATGGATAGATAGATGGATATATAAATTGATAAATCGATGAAAAGAAAGATGGATAGATAGTCAGATAGATAGACAAATAGATTGATAGATATATTAATAAATAGATAGACAAATAGATTGATAGATATATTAATAGATAGATAGACAAATAGATTGATAGATATATTAATAGATAGATAGACAAATAGATAGATAGATTGACATACAAATAGATAGATTGATAGATATATAGACAGACAGACAGATAGCTAAACATATATATAGAGAAATAGATTGATGGATAGATTGATGTATTGATAGACAAATAGATAGATAGAGAGACAGACAGACAGATAGATAGATAGACAGATAGATAGATAGACAAATATATATAAATATATATATAAATATATATATATATAAAGACATTTATATAGATAATTAGAAAGAAAGAAAGATAGACAGATAGATAGACATATATATATATAGTTAAATGGATAAAATGATAGACAAATATATAGATAGATAAATAAATAGATTGATTTATTGAATTATTGATAGATTGATTGATAGACAGATTAATAGACAAATTGATAGACAAATTGATAGGCAAATACAAAATAGATAGATAGACATATATATTGATGTACAAATAGATAGATAGATAAATATATAGGCAAATATATAGATATATAGAAATATAGATTGTTTGATAGAAATAAAAATAGATAGATAGACATATAGACATATAGATAGATCATTAATTTATAGATATATAGATATATAGATATATATATATATATATATATATATATATATATATGTGTGTGTATATATATATATATATATATATATAGATAGACATATAGACAGATAGATAGATAGACAAATAGATATATAGACACATAGATATATAGTGAGATAAACATATAGATAGATAGCTAGATTATCATATATACAGATAGATATGTTACAAATAGTTAGATATATGGATAGACATGTAGATAGAATGATAAATACATAGATGGATAAATAGACAGATAGTTAGATTATTAAATAGATAGATATATAGATAGATAGTTTGATTGATAAATAAATAGTTAGATAGATAAATAGATAGATAGGTAGATAGACATATAGATAGATCACAAATATAAAGTTAGATATATAGATAGATAGAAAGATAGATAGATAGATAGATAGACATATAGATAGATACATATTCTAGATACATATACATATGGAGAGAAAGACAAATAGACTAATACATAGATAGCTAAATAAACATATAGACAGATAGATAGAGAAATAGAAAGATAAATAGACAGATAGATTGATTGTTTGATTGATAAATAGATTGATAGATACCCAAATAAATAGGGAGATAGATAGATAAATAAATAGATAGATAGATATATAGACAGATTGGGAGAGAGAGAGATAGATAGATACATAGACAAATATACACATAGACACATAGATAAATAAATAGATAGACAAGTAGATAGATTCAAAGATATAAGACATATAGAAGAAAAGATAAAGAAATAGATTGATAGATAGACAAATAGATAGAAATATAGATAGACAAATATATAAATAGGAAAATAGAAAGTTGACAATTAGATAGATAGTTTAGTATATAAAGATATAGACAAATATACAAATAGATAGTTAGACATATAGAAAGATAGGTAGTTAAAAAGTTATATTGATTGATAGATAAATAGATAGCTAGATATATATATATATATATATATATATATATATATATAGCTTGATATACAGATAGATTGATAGAAAACTATATAGATATATAGATATAAATATATATATAGACAGATATATAGATAGATATATAGATAGATGGATAGATAGATAGATGGATGGATGGATACATAGATAGATAGTTAGAAAGGTAGGTAGAGATAGAGATAATAAGATAGATATATAGACAGTAAGATAGATATAAAGATAGACAAGTAGATAGGAGTCATGGAGAAAGATAGATAGATAGATAGACACATAGATAGATATACTAATAGACAAAAAGATAGATTGATTGATAAAAAATATATAGATAGAAAGACAAATAGGTAGATTGTAAAATAAACAAATTAATAGATATACATATACATAGATAGCAAATAGATAGATAGATAGATAAATAGACATATAAAAAAATACATAGATAGACATATAAATAGATAGTAAGATATATAGATACACTATTAGACATATAAACAGATAGATAGATAGAATCATAGACAAATAAAGAAATAGAAATATAGATAGATACTAAGATAGCTAGATAAACATATAGACAGATAGAAAAATAGATAGACAGACATTTAGATAAACAAATAAAGATATAGATAAATAGACATATAAAAGTATAGATGGATAGATAGATACCAAATAGATAGATAGAAAGATCGACTGATATATTTATAATCATATAGATAAATAGATAGATTGACAATTAGACAGATAGACAAATTGATAGATAGATAAATAGGCAGATTGATAGATATACATATATATATATAGACAAATAAAGATATAGATAGAAGGATAGATAAATAAAGAGATATAAAGATAAAAATATAGATATATAAATATATAGATATATATTTATAAATATAGACAAATAGACATATTGATATATATATATATAATATAAATAGACATATAGACATAGACAATGAAACAAATAGATTAATAAATAGATACAAAGATATATGGACATACATAAAAACATATAGACAAATAGATAGGTATACAGATAAGTAGATAGGCATAGATTAGAAAAAAAAATTGAAATGTAGATAGATTGGAAAATAGAGAGATTGTATGATATACAGATAGATAGATAGATCATAGGTAGATATAAAGATATACAAATAGATAGATTGATAGGTAGATAGTTAACATATAGAAAGTTAAATAGATAGCTAGATATATAGATAGATAGATAAACAGATAGAAAGCTATATAGATAGATATATAGACACATATATAGATAGATAAAAAAATATTAAACATATAGATATATAGATATATAAATATATAGATAGATAAAAAAATAAATATATAGACAAATAGATATATAGATAGTTAGCTAAGTAGATAGAAAAATATATAGATAGATATAAAGATAGATAGATTGACATATAAATAGATAGATAGATATATATATCGATAGATAGAGTGATAGATATACAAATAGATATATAAATAGATAGTTAGATAAAAAGATACACAGATAGATAGATAGATAAATAAATAGATAGATATATAGAGATTTTGATATATAGATAGACTAATATATTAATCTAAAAATAAATAAATAGGCAGATTGATAGATATCCAAATAGATAAATATACTTATAAAATGGTAGATATATAGATTGATAGATTGGTAGATAGATAGATAGATATATAGATATATTTATAGATTAAAAGATAGATAGTTAGATAGATAGATAGATACATATAAAAAGAGAGAGACATTTAGACACATAGACACATATACACAGACACATAGACACAATGATACTTAGATAGATGGACATATAGATAAATAGTCATATATACAAATAGACATATAGATAGATAGATAAATAGACATATAGAAAAATATACAGATAGATTGATAGATACATAGAAAAATAAAAAGATAGATTGATAGATTGATAATAAAATAGATAGATAGGCTAATAAGGAGATAGATATATATACACATAGTTAGATAGATGGATATAAAGATAGATAGATAGAAAGACAAAAAGATATATAGATAGATTGATAGAAAGTTAGATAGATAGATATATATATATATAGATAGATAGATATACAAATAGATAGATATACAAATATATAAATAGACTGATAGATAGATGAATAGACAAATTGTCAGATATACAAATAGAAAGAAAGACTGATTAATAGATAAGAAAATAAGTAGATAGAAACATATATAGATTGAAAAATAAATAGATATACATATAAATAGATTGATACACAAATAAATTGTTAGATAGATAGATAGATAGAGAAATAGGAAAATAGACATAGAAACATAAACATATAGAGAGATAAGCAAATAGAAAGATAAGTAGATACATAGATAGATAGATAACCACATATACATATAAATTATTAGCCATATAGAAAGATAAATTGATATACAAATAGGTAAATTGACAAATAGACTGATAGACAAATATTTAAATAGAATGGAATACAAATGGATAGATTGAGAAATAGATAGATAGATAGGGAAATATATAGCTATTCATAAAGACAAATATATGGATAGAAAAACAAATAGATAGACAAATAGAAAGAGACACAAATATATAGATAGATAGATAGATAGATAGACAAAAAAATAGAATGATAGATATAAAAATAGATAGATAGATATAAAGATCGATAGATAGACTGTTTCATTGATAGACTAATAAATGGAAAGATAGTTTGATAGTTAGACATGTACTTAGATAAATAAATAGATAGATAGATAGATAGACATATATACAAATATAAAAAAGATATATAGACAAATAGATAGATAGAGTTATAGAATGATAGACTTATAGATGAATAGGGAGATAGAGAATTAGATAGCTAGACAAATAGAATACATACAGAAAGACTAATAGATAGATTGATATATTGACAAATAAATAGATAGATAAATAGTTAGATAGATATACAGATAGATAGATAGACAGATAAAAAAATTAATAAATAGATAGATAGATAGATAAATAAATAGATTTTGATAAATAGATAGATATATAAATAGACAAATAGATATATAGATAGATTAAAAGATAGAAACATATATAAATAGAAAGATAGATAGATAAATTGATTGATTGAAAGGCAGATAAATAGACAGATAGATAAATAGATAGATATATAGATAGACAGACAGATTGATAAAAAAATAGATAGATAGATACATACATACATACATACACATTTAGATAGAAAGAAAGATAGATATATAGATAGACATATAGATAGATTGATAGGTAGACAGATAGATAGATAGAAAAATAGTTAGATATATAGATAGATAGATAGATATATTGATTGATAGAGAGGTCGATGGGGAGATAGATATACATGTAGATAGACAGATAGATAAACTAATAGATAGATGGGAGTTTGTCCGATTTTCTTTTGCGATTATCTCTCGCGATTATCTTTGGTGAACTGTTGTGCGAATTATTGAAGTTCGAAGGTTGAAGGTTGAAGGTTGACATTGTTATGCGATTGGAAACTGCCATTTTGTGCGAATTTGTTGTGCGTCACTGCCATTGTTGTGGAGGTGGATTACTTCTCTACTTCAAGCTCTCAAGCTCGTAGAGAGAGAAAATCCCAATTTCTAGAGAGAGAATCTCGCCATTGCTTCCCGAATCAAGCTCCTCTCAAGCTAAATATGGAGCAAAAAGACTTATTACTAAACAATAAGTCGTTTGCATCGATTTTAAGAGAGCCCGCGCCTCCTTCATGCTGCTTCGGTAGCAAACACGGGAGTCCTGCGATTGTTTTTTCAACAGAGGAGATGCGCAAATTCATGGAGCCCTTTGAATATATGCTTATTGGTAAGTTTTCACATGGAAGGCCTCGCCCGAAGGAAATATAGCAGTTTTTCTCCTCGTTAAAGCTTACTGGAAGGGTGAAGATAGCTGATTACTATGCGAAGCACGTCTTGCTATAGTGTTTTATGATTGAGGACTTCTACCATATATGGCATAGAGGTCTATGGCAAGTTAACGGCTTTCCTATGTGTGTCTTGAGGTGGGCGAAAGAGTTCATTCCACTGGAGGAGGCGTCTCTAGCCCCGGTATGGTTTTTCTTACCGAATCTCCCATTATATTTGTTTAACTCACAATCTCTCTATACAATTCCATCTTGTTTGGGTAAACCTGTAATTCGTGATGAAGCTACTATTTCTATGACAAGGCCAAGCAAGGCTCGCGTGCATGTTGAGTGTAACCTACTCACTCGGCCACCTAATTTGATCTGGATTGGTAATGGAGATGATGGGCAGAATAATGGGTTTTGGCAACCTGTTATTCCCGAAAATCTGCCTGCTTATTGCATAAATTGTAAGAGAATTGGGCACGAATCAGGGGTGTGTAAGATGGGTACAGAACAATCAGAAAATGTGCAAGGGTTAGAAGGTAGAAAAAGAATGGTGGAAAGATGGATTAGGAAGGAGGGAGAGGCTGGAGAAAACCCTGTAATTGAGGCAGGTTTAATGGATGTAGAAGGGGAGTATATGAGAGAGAAAGTGAGTAAGTTATTAGGAGAGGGAGAGGCTAGTAATAGAGTATATCATGACGGAAGCATGGAGGAAGGAGATAAGCTAGGGGAGGGAGAAAAATAGGAGGAGGTGAAGGGTAGAAAGAAGAGGAACAAGAAAATCAAAACCAGAATAATTTTAAAAGAAAAATTGGAGGACTATAACTGGATAGAGGATGACCTCTTGGATTTCCCAGAGGAAGATGCAGAGGTGTTTAGTTTTCATTCAATAGGTAGAGAAGAAGAGGAACATGCATTCTATATAGAAAAGGAGAAGGATGATATGGATATTTATGAGGAAGATTGGACAAAGCTCACTAGAACTCAAGCCAAGGAAGCCATAAAAATAATGGTAATGCAGCTTGGGTGGCAGGATAAATATTATGAAAAAATACAAGTAAACTTGAATGCAATTAAAACCTCAAGGAATAAGAAAAAACAATTAAACATAAAATATGAGACTAAGTGTACAACTAGATCCCAAACTAATCTAGGAATTAATGGATAAATGCCTGTATTGGAACATAAGAGGGGTTGCTAATAATCCTTCGATAAATAGGTTAAAACAATTAATAAAAACTCAAAATTTCTCATGTAGTCATTGCGGAACCTATGATCCAGAAGGATCAATTAATCAACTACAGCCAACAACTAGGGTTTAACAATGCATATGCTAATAAAAATAGTAAACTATGGATAATGTGGCATAATTATTTGGACATTGAAATTTTAAAAGATACAGATTAGGTAGTACATTTTAAAATAAATAAATAAACAGATGAAATAATATCGGTTGTATATGCTAAAAATGATAAAAAATAAAGGTTAGCACTGTGGGAGGAAATGTAGAACATCGCATCTAGGAGTGCACCCTAGATTATAGGAGGTGATTTTAATATAATCAGGAGCAATCAAGGAAAGAAAGGAGGTAAAACCCCAGATCCAATAGCAATGACACAATTTAATGAGGTGATCTCAAACTCGAAATTAATGGAAATAGATTTCACAGGTTCAAGTTACACTTGGTGTAACAACAGGAGTAAAAGAAGCACAATTTGGGCTAGACTGGACAGAGTACTGTGTAATGCTAAGTGGGTAGCTTTGCATGGGGTTACAGGGCTAAGACATCTAAATAGAACCTGTTCAGATCATTGCCCATTTCTTATTACAATCTATAAGAATTACCGAGTATCAGGTAACTTTAAATTTCAGAATATGTAAGAAAAGCACGCTGGCTTTGAAAAACTGGTAATTGAATCCTGGATCGAGCCAGCAATGGGGAAACCGATGCAAATATTAATGGTTAAGCTTCATAGATTAAAAAAATGTCTAAAAATATGGAATAAAGAAGTCTTTGGAAATCTAAACCAAATAATAAAGCAAGAAGAGGAAAAAGTAGAAAAACTAGAATTAGAATACGATAATAATAATACAGAGGTAAAGAGACAAGAACTAAATAAGGCTAAAGGGGACTTGAGGCTTAAGTTGTATATGGAGGAAGTATACTGGAAACAGTGTTCAAAAATTAAATGGTTGAAAGATGGAGATAGAAACACTAAGTTTTTTCACAACATGTGTAAAATAAAGTCTCAAAAAAATAAAATCAAGGGCATTAAAACTAATGAGGGAAAATGGGTTGAAGAAGACGAGCAGATAGGATCCCTCTTTGAGGAATTTTTTAAAAGCCATCTATGCAGACAGGCTCCCCAAGTAGGAAACTCATTAATGAATGGGATTAACACAGTCATCTCACTAGAACAAAATCAAATGATGGAGAAGATCCCGGAGGAATAAGAGATTAAAAAGGTAGTGTTTGATCTGGATAAGGATAGTGCAGCAGGGCCAGATGGCTGGAATAATTATTTTTTTCAGCTAAACTAGCTCATTATCAAAAAATATCTGGTTCCTGCAATTGCCAATTTTTTTATAGGCGCGGATACTCCTAAGGCATGGGAAAACTCTTTCATAGTGCTATTCCCCAAAAATGAATCACCTCAAAAATGTGAGGATTTTAGGCCTATAAGTTTATGTAATGCAATTTATAAGATCCTTGCTAAAATTATTCAAAACAGACATAGTAATATTTTACCATTTATAATATCACAGGAACAAACAGGATTTGTTAAGAATAGATTAATGATTGCACTCAGAATCTACCTCATATAGCAATATGGTGCCTATGGAAAGCTCGTAATAAGAGTAAATTTGAGGGCATAAGAATGAATTCAAATGAAATTATAAAAGATATAATTAAAGAAATCAGGAATGTATCAAGTATAAACCCTATAAAAGTTGATGGTTCCTGTTTAAATAAGGTAGCTAGAATCTTCTGGGGCCTTGCTATTACAAATATGAAACAGGGATGGGTAAAAAGTATAAGTTGGAATAGGCCTCCGAAAGGTAAAATATCATTAAACACGGATGGTAGCTTCAATAGGGACACTGGTATAGCAGGTGGAGGAGGGGTAATAAGGGACTCAAATGGGTATGTAATAAAAGCATTTACATCGGCTACAGAAGCATTCTCAGCCCTCAACTCGGAGATAAAAGCTTTTAATATAGGATTAAATGTCTATAAAAAATTAGATTTAGAAAATATACAAATTCAAGTAGACTCTATGCTTTTGGTAGATTTAGTAAGTGGAAAAAAAATTCTTTTGGAGGTATGAGGAAGAAATGGAAATTATTTGAACCTCATTAAAGTGCTTAATGCATCAATCTTACATATATATAGAGAAGCTAATACTTTGGCGGATAGTCTTGCAAGATTAGGTTCGATAAGAGGAGAACATGAATTTGATGAGGTTTCGATGCCAGAAAAAGTAAAAGGAATAGCGAAACTGGATAGGAAGGTCTTCCCTTATTTAAGATTTAGGAAGGGTAGTATTAACAGAAAAAATAGAATATGAAAATCCAGTAGCTGCTGTGAAGGGGAATCTGAAAATTATAAGAATATGAAAATAGAATATGGAAAATAGAATAAGAAAAGTATAATAATATAAGCGGTGGAATTGTGGTAGCTTCTTTGCAGGGGAATCTGTCTCTGCAGGTTAATAGTGAAGTTCATGGTATAAACAACCAGAAAATCCAGTTGCTATTTCTTTTACAGTCACTGCAAGGTTCACCTCACAAGACAAAGATGAGGGAACGAAAAGGTAAGGGCTGGAATTTTTTGCTCCTTTGGTTTGTTTCTGGTTTTTTTGAGTTTGCAGGAAAGCACTAAAGGGGCAATCAAATCATATTCCTTGGAATTAAAAGAAGTCTGTAACTAGCAAGAGTCTGTAAAAATCTTGTCAAGTCATGTGTTATGTTTTTTTACCAGCGTTTAAATCATGTAGTTTCAGAATCATGTGTTTGTATTAAATAAAAGGTCCTAGGAGAGGTAAGTGTCTAGTCTAGGAGGTCGGCAAAGATCAGGATGCTGCAAAGTGGCTTGGAAATGACACTCAAGATGTGAATCTAAAGCTATATCGGCAAACAAAGAGGGTAAAGGACTAGGACAGATAGAAGAGGAAAGCTTCGGCAGAATATGTGCAACAAGTTTGAAAGGAATTTAGCAAAGTGGGAGATATTTCTGTTTTTTATGCAGGAAATATGTTATATACTGCATAGAAAGGGTGATATCAGAAAAACAGGAAGGATGTTCCATGAAGCGCTAGAAAGATAAAAGTAGGAAACTCATTTTAGTAAAGAGTAAAGTTAAGATTGATGACTTACTTAGAGTTTTTATGTTATTTTAATAGTGTTAGGAAGATTATATGATTAGTCTTTAGAAACGGGGAATGGATGTAGAGGGTAAAGGGTAGAAGTAGTTTGTACAAATTGTATTCCTCCGCCAAAGGAGAGGGCTATAAATAATAAACAAACTTATATAAAAAAAACTAATAGATAGATGGATTAATATACAAAAAGATAGACAGATAGATTTATAGATAGAAAAATAAATAGATAAAAAAATAGACAAATATGTATACAAATAGATAGACAAATAGATATATAGGTAGATTAACATAATGATATAAGATAGATAGGCATAAAGATAAAAAGATAGATAGATGGACTTATATTTAGATAGATAAACAAATAGATAGACAGATAAATAAATAGATAGATAGATAGATAGTAGATAGATAATAAATATATAGATAGATTAGATAGATAGATAGATAAACAGATAGACTGATAGATAGACAGATAGACAGAGAAATAGATAGATAGATAGACATACAAACACATAGACATGCAAATATTAAAATTGATAGTTACACAGATATATAGATACAATGACAAATAAATAAGTAGATTGATAAATAGAAAGATAAATAGATATGTAGATAGATAGATCATAGATAGAATGATAGATTGATAGATAGATAGACAAAAGATAGACATATAAATAGATAGATAATATATAGATAGATAGACATATAGAAAGTTAGATATATAGTTAGATAGATAAATAAATAGACAGATAGATAGATCGATCGATAGACAAATGGATAGACCAATTAAAAATATAGTTTCGAAAGATAGACATATAAATGACAAACAGATAAAAAAATAGACTTATAGCTAGACAGAGAAACAAATAGATAGATACAAAAATAGACTGACAAATAGATACATAGATAGATTGATAGATTGATTGATAGAGAGAAAGATAGATACATAGCTAGATAGATATATAAACAGATAAATATATAAATAGATATATAGATAGATAGACTAACATATAGATAAATAGATATATATATATATATATATATATATGTGTGTGTGTGTGTGTGTGTGTGTGTGTGTGTGTGTGTGTGTGTGTGTATAATGATAGATAGATAGATAAATATATAGATAGAAAGAAAGATATATGGATAGATAGATAAATAAACAAACAGATAGATTGCCAATAGATATATAGATATACATATAAATAGATATACATACAGAAAGAAAAATAGATAGTAGACAAATAGATAAATAGATAAACATATAGATAGAAAGATTGATATACAGATTGATATAAAGATTGATAAATAGATATTTAGACAAATATTTCGAAATGTAGATAGATAGATATGCATATAGATAGATACGTAAATATAAAGATATATAATCAAATAGATAGACATATACATAGATAGGTAGACAATAGAAAGACATATAGATAAAAAATAGATAGACAAATAGATAGATATATAGATAGATATATATAGAAAAATATAGATAATAGATAGATTGATAGATAGACAGATAGATAGATAGACAGACAGATAGATAAATAGATAGTTAGAATGACTAATAGATAGATAGATAGACTGATAGATAGACAGATAAGCAATAGCTAGATAGATAGGTAGAAAAATAGTTAGATAAATATAAAAATAAATAGATTTACAAATAGATAGATATATATATATATATATATATAGATATATAGACAAATAGATAGATGGATATATAGATATATTGATAGATAGAATTAGATAGATAGATAAATTGATAGACTGATAGATACATAGATAGATAGATAGAAAGATAGACATATAGAAAAATAGATAGATCAAAAGATTATTAGACAGATAGATAGAAAGAAAAAGAAAGATAGATAGATAGATAGAAATATAGATAGAGAAATAAATAGACAAATAGATAGATTTATAGAAACATACATTGATAGAAAGATATATTGATTGATAAATAGACAAATGATAGATAGATAATTAAATTAAAAGATAGGTAGACATATCGATTGATAGATAGATAGGTAAATAGATAGATAGATAGATAGATAAAAAAATAATAGATAGAATGCCCGATATATAGATAGATATATGGATAGACAGATAGATTGATAGATAAATAGATATACAAATAGATAGATTGATTGATTAAATGATATATTGATAGATAGATAGATTGGTAGACACCTAGATAGATATACAGATACACAAACAAATTGACAAAAAGATGGATAGTTTGACAAACATACAGATTGATAGACAGATAAACTAATAGAAAGACAAATATAAAGACTAAAACTTAGACATATAGATTGATATATAAAAAAATAAATAGAAAGATAGATAGATAAAAAGATAGATAGATATAATGATAATACACTAATTGATAGAATGATAGATTCACAGATAGATAGACAGAAAGATATACAGATAGATAGACCGATAAATAGATAGATATATTGAATTATAGATAGATAGATATATAGATTTATATATATTTAGATAGACATATAGATAGATAGATATATAGATAGATAGAACCAACAAATAGAAAGATAGATGGATAGATTGATAGATAGATTGACAAATAGATCAATAGACATAGAGATAGATAAGCATATTGATAGATAGACAGATAGATAGATAGATAGACATATATAGATATATAGATAGATATATATATAAACAAAATATTATAAATTGATTGACAGACAAAAGATAGATAGAAAGATTGACAGATAGATTGATAGATAGATAGTTAGAAGATAGATAGATTCATAGATAGACATATTATATACCAATTGATAAATTGATTGATAGGCAGATTGATAGCTGAGAGATAGAGTGATAGACAGGAAGATAGATAGATTCATAGGTAGACATATTATATACCAATTGATAAATTGATTGATAGGCAGATTGACAGCAGATAGATAGAGAGACACACAGGTAGATAGATAGATATATTAATTATTAGACAGATGCATAAATAGATAGATAGAGAGTTAGATAGATAGATAAATAAATAAATAGATTGATAGACTAATTATAGTTAGATAAATAGATATATAAAAGGAAGATAGACATATAGATCTAAAGATAACTAGTCGGATTAGATAGACAAAAGATAGACATATATATATATATACAAATTGATAGACAGATAGATTTAATGATTGATATATAATAGATAACAGAAAGATAGACAAATAGATAGATCGATAGATAAAAAAATAGATTAGATAGATAGATTGACAGATAGATAAATAGAAAGATTGGTAGATATATAGATAAAAGACAAATAAATTGATATATAGATTGATAGCTAGAAAAATAGATAGAAAAATTAATAGATAGACAGATAGACATTAAGATAGATAGATAGATAGATAAAAAAAGATAAATAGATAGATATATAAATTGACACGATAGAGAGACAAATAGATAAATGGATTCATAGAATGATTTATATACAAATTGATAGATAAATTAAAAACAAATTTAATCAGATAGATAGATAGATAGATGATTGATTGACAGATAGATATAGACAAATCAATCGATAGATCAATATATTATTAGATAGATTGATAGACAAACATATATATTGATACATAGACAAACAAATAGATAGATAGATAGACTAATTGGATAGACAAATAGAAGAAATAAAGCTAGATAGATATATAGAGATATGTAATGTAAATATTTACTAGTAAAAAGAATTACATATAAATAGATTCATAGTTAGACAGAAACGATATATAGATAGAGATTTAGTATATAGATAGATATATAAGACAAATAGATAGATAGATAATTAAATAGATAGATAGAAAATAGATAGATAGATAGACATATAAATAGATAGAGAGATAGATAGATACACAAATAGATGGATAGAAAAAAAGACTCATAGAATGATAGATAAGACAGATAGACATATAAATAGTAGACAAATAGATAAATAGATAGATAGAAAAACCAATATATAAATAGATTGATAGATTGATTCATAGACAGACAATTGAGAGATAGATATAGAGATAGATAGATAGATAGATAGATGGATAGACAGATTAATAGATAAATTGATTGATAGATTGATAGATAGTATGATTGATAGATTGATAAATAGATTGATATACAAATAGATAGATTGATTGATTGATAAAAAGATAAATTGATGATGATTTGATTGAAAGATAGATAGACATATAGAAATACATATTGATAGAGAGATAGATAGACACATAGAAAGACATATAGATAGACAGATAGATAAGAAAATAGATAAATAAAATAATAAAAAGAGAAAGATAAAAAGATAGACAAATTAATAAAAAGTTAGATTGACATATTGAAAAATATATAGAGAGATGATAGATACATAGATAGATAGATGGATTGAATGATAGATAGATATATAGACAGACAAATAGATAGACATAATAGATAGATAAAAATATAGAAAGATTAAGAGATAGATAGATAAATAGATTGATATATAGACAACAAGATAAATAGATAATAATTAAAATAATGGCACATAGATACACAAGAAAGATAAAAATATAAAAATAGAATAAATAGATAGAGAGACATATAGACAAAAACAATTAGGGAGAGATAGTTAGGCAAATATCTAGATAGATTGATTAAAGAAATATAGGTAAATAGATAGACAAAAAGAAATATAGAAATATTGGTTGATTGATTGATTGATAGGCAGATAGATAGACAGATTTTTAGAAAGATAGTTAGACAATTTGATAGATAGATTGATAAACAAATAAAAAAATAAATTGATAGATAGTTTGATAAATAGATTAATAGACATGTTGATAGCATAATTTATAGACAAATATATAGACAATTAGATTTATAATTGATACAAAGATATATACATAGATAGATAGATATATAGATAGATAGATAGATAGAATATATATGAAAATATAGATAGACAAATAGAAATACAAATAGTGTGATAGATAGATAGAAAGATACATAGATAGATATTCAGATTTATAAATAGATTGAATAATAGATTGATAGATAGATAGTTAGATAATAGATAGTCAGACAGATAGATAGATACACAGATAGACAGATAGAAAGACAAATAGATAGACAGATAGAATTGATAGAAATATAGATAGATAGACAGAAAAAATAAATGATAGATATACATGTAGTCTGAGCTAGAAATACAGATAGATATATAAAAAGAAAAGAAAGATATATAGATAAATAGATAGATAGATAGACAAAATAAAAAAGGAGATATAGATAGACAGATAGCTAGATAGATAGATTAAAATAAAGATAGACATACATGTAGGCTGAAAGATATGTAAATAGATAGATTGATTGATAGATTGATAGGTAGATAGATAGAAAGATTGAAAGATCATTTGATAGAAAATTGGATATACAGATAGATAAGTATATATCACTATAGATAGAAAGAAAGAAAGATAGATTTTTAGATAGATGCATAGATAGATAGATAAATAATTAGATAGATAGATAGTTAGCTAGGGAGATAGATAGACAGATAGAAAGATAGTTAGATAGATAAATAGATTGATTGATAGAAATATAGATATAAAGATAGATAGACACATAGATAGATAGAATGTTAGATAGATAGTTCAAGACAGACAGAAAGATAGACAAATAAATAGATAGAATTATAGATAGATATATATATATATAATTAGATAGATGGAGATATAGACATATATATAGATAGATAGAAGTATAATTACATAGACAGAGAAATAAATAGATAGATAGATATATTAGATAGATGCATAGATAGTTAGATACATAGATTGAAAGAGAGTCAACCTATTTGACAGATATATATATATATAGTAATTAGATAGATGATAGTTAGCTAGGAAGATAGATAGACAGATAAAAAGATAGTTAGATAGATAAATAGATTGATTGATAGAAAGATAGATATAAAGATAGATAGACACATAGATAGATAGAAAAGTTTATAGCATTGTTAAGATAGACATAAAGATAGAGAAATAACAGATAGAATTACTAGATAGATAGATATATAATTATATAGATAGATATATAGACATAATATAGAGATAAATAGAATTATATGCATAGACAAAGAAATAGATAGATAGATTTTTAGACAAAATCATAGATAGTTAGATAGTTAGATAACTGAAATAGAGAATCAAATATTTGACAGATACACACACACACACACACACACACACACACACCACTATATATATATATATACATATATTATATATACACACACACAAACACACATATGATAGATAGATAGATAATAGACAGATAGAGTAGATAAATAAATAGATAGATAGATAAACTATTTATAAGATTGTTAGATAGACAATTATATATACAGATAGATAGATATATACACATATAGATAGATAGATTTTTAGATAGATGCATAGATTGATAATAAGATAAATAGTTAGCTAGGAAGATAGATAAACAGATAGAAAGATAGTTAGATAGATTGATTGAATGAAAGATAGATATACACATATGTAGATATAAAGTTACATAGATAGTTAAGATAGATAGATTGCAAGACAAATAGATAGATAGAATTATAGATAGATAGTAGATAGACATATATATAGACAATAGAATTATAATTAGATAGATAGAGAAATAGATAGATAGATAGATTATTAATAGATGCATAGACAGTTAGATAAATAGATAGACTAATATATAGTCAGATATTTTGATATATATATAAATAAATATAGACATAATAGATAGATTAATAGATAGAAAAAGAGATAGATAAATAGATAGATATATAGATAGACAAATAGATAGATTGAAAGATAAAAATTTAGATAGATAGATAGATATATAGATAGCTACACATATAGATAAATAGATAAAAAGATAGAAAGATGGACATAAAGTTAGATGGAGATAATTAAAGATAAATATAGATGAATATAGAAGATTGATAGACAGATAGATATAAAGATTGATAGTCATAAAGATAGACAAAAAGTTAAATAGATAATAGATGGATAGATTGATAGATAGATAGATAGACAAATAGATAAATAAATGAATAGTTAGAGAGATAGATTGAGAGACAAATTAATAGATAACGAGATAGAAAGTTAGACAGCCAGACAAACAAACAAACTAAAAAATTAATAGTCATACATACAGATAGATAGAAAAAACGAAAGAAAGATAAATAGTCAGATAGAAAAATAGAAAGAAAGATAGATAGAAAGATAGATAGGTATATAAATAGATAGATAGACATATAGATAAAAAGATATATTATTAGACATATAGATTGATAGATTGATAAACATATTGAAAGATAGATTGATAAAAAAATTGTAAGACAAATAGATACATAGATTAGTAAATAGTACACAGAAAGATAATGATATATTGACAGATAGATACAAAGTTAAATCGATAAATTATTAGATAGATAGATTGACAGAAAGATATATAGATAGAGACATACACAGATAGAGAGAAAGATAGATAGATAATTAGATAGACTATAGATCGATAGAATTATAAAAAATAGATATACAAATAAATAGATAGAGATAAATTATGACACATAGATAGACAAAAAGAAAGACATATAGATTGATATATAATTAGATAGGTACACACATTGATATAAGATATATATATATATATATATATAGATAGAATAGACAGATAGATAGAGAAATAGATAATGATAGACATCTATTTTCTATCTACCTATCTATTTATCCATATACCTATTTGTGTGTCTATCTATCTGTCTGTTTATCTGTCTATCTATATATCACTCTATATTTCATCTATCTATCTAGCTATCTTTCTCTCTATTTATTTATCTATCTAATCTATTGTATCTATCTATCTTTCTATCTATCTATCTATCTGTCTATCTGTCTATCAATCAATCTTATCTATCTAACTTTATATCTTTATATCTTTCTATCTTACTATCAATCAATCAATCTATCTGTCTATCTATTTGTCTATCTATCTATCGATCGATCCATCCATCTATATCTATTTGCATATCTATCTATCTAACTATATGTCTATCTTTCTATCTATCTATGTGTATATTTATCTATTTATATATTAGTCTATCAATTAGTCAATCTATCTTTGATCACCTATCAATCTAAATGTCTATCTATTTGTCTATCTACATATTTATTTATCTATTTATCTATCTATCTATCTATCTATAAATCTATATATGTATTTTTCTATCTATCATTTTATCGATATGTCTATCTATCTATCTATCTATCTACATGGCTATATATTTCTCTATCAATCTATCTATTTGTTTATTATTTATCTATCTATTCATTTATATGTCTATCTATCTGAATATCTATCTATTTATCTATCTATCTGTCTATCTATCTATCTATTTATCTATCTATCTATCTATCTATGGATCTTTGTGTCTATCTAATTGTCTATTTATATGTCTATCTATATGCCTATCTATTTGTATTTATATATGTCTATCTATCTATCTATTAATCTATTTATATGTCTATTTATCTAATTATATGTCTATCTATATGGCTATAAATCTTTAATTTTATATGATTATCTATATATCTATTAATCATCTATCTATATATCTCTCTATCTACATGGCTATCAATATGTCTATCAATCTGTTTATCTATCTTTATGTCTATATATCTATTTATTTATCTCTCTATCTATCTCTATGTGTATCTATATGTCTATCTATCTATCTATATTTTTTTATCTATCTGCCTATCTAATAATTTGTCTATCTATATGACATTCTATTAGTCTATCTATTTGTATATATATCTTTTTATCTACTTGCCTATAATTATGTCTATCTATCTAGCTATCTATCTGTATATCTATCTATATATATAATTGTCTATATATCTATTTATCTATCTATCTATCTATCAGTCTGTATAGCTATTTGTGTATCTATCTATAAATCTATATGTCAATATATCTACCTATCTATCATTTTACAAGTCTATCTATTTGTCTATTTATCTATCTATTTAACTATCTAACTATCTATCTATATATATATATATCTTTCTATCTTTTTATTTATCTCTATGTATATCTTTTTGATATCTCAATGTTTATATACATATCAATCAATCTATCAATCTATCTATCCATCTGTCTATCTATCTATCTATATGTCAAATAATTTGTCTATCTCTCTATTTATCTATCTGTCTGTTTTATACCTATCTATCTATCTATCATTATATCTATATATTTTTCTATTTTTCTATTTATATATCTATCAATATCTCTATAAATATATCTATCTATCATTCTATAAATTTATCTATTTAGCTATCTTTTTATCTTTTTGGCAGTATATTTATCTATTTATCTATTTTTCTCTCTATATGTTTATCTATCTATCTATCTTTCTTTCTATATATGTATCTATATATTTATTTGTCTTTATATCAATCAATCTAACTATCTAATTATCTATATATTTATATATCTATCAATCTTACCATATTTCTATCTGTTTTTTGTTTATTTGTTTATCTGTCTATCTATCTATCAATTTGTCTATCTATCTATTTGTCAATTTTTGTTTCTATCTATTTGTCTTTCTGTTTATATGTTTATATCTATATATGTCTATTTATCTATCTATTCATCTATCTATCTTTTTTTAAATATTTCAATAAATTTGTCTAAATGTGTGTATTTCTATACTTCTATCTGAGTACACAAATTTTGAACTATCTATATTTCTATCTATTTATGTTTCTATCAATCTATCTAAATACCCATCTATATATTATATATTATATCTATAGATCTATATATCTATCCATCATAATTATATATGTATATCTATTATCTGTCTATCTATTTATTTATCTATCTTTCTATCTATTTGTATACCTATCTGTCTATCTATTTGCATATGTAGTTTCTATCTATTTATCTATCAATCTAACTATCTATTTGTATATCTTTTTTTGTATCTATCTGTCAGTTTATCTATCTGTCTATCTTTATATTTTTCTATCTGTCTATCTATCAATATATATGTATAATAATTTGTAAATCTTTCTATCTATCTATCTGTATATCTTTATACCAATCTATCTATCTATCTATCTATTTATCTATCTATCTCCCTATCTATCTATATATATATATATATATGTATAAATCTGTCTATAAATATGTTATCAATCATTATATCGATCTATTTATCAATCTCTCTATTAATCAGTCTATCAACAGTTTATCAATCTGTCTATCATTCTATCTATTAATCTATAAATTAATTTTCTATCATTCTGTCTATGAAACTATCTATCTATCTTTTTATCTATATGATTAGCTATTTGTCTATCTATCAATCTATCTATTTGACTATCAATATATTTTTTTATTTATATATTTATTTATTTATTTATCTATCTATCAATCTCTTCATCAATCTGTTTATCTTTCGATCAATACATTTTTCTATCTATCAATTTATCTATCTGTCTATTTGTCATTCAAATATTTCTATCTATTTATCTATTTATCTATCTATCTGTTTGTCTGTCTATATATATATATCTATCTATTAATCTATGTAACTATCTCTCTATCTAACAATTTATCTATCTTACTATCTTTCTATCTTTTTATCTATCTATCTATCTATTTGACTATCTATATTTTTTTCAATTTTTATATTTATTTATTTATCTATCTGTCTAATTGTTTATATCTATATATTTCTATTTATTTATCTAATTATTTATCTATCTATTTTTTTTCTATATATCAATATTTTTATCTAAATGTGTTTATGTTTATTTATATATTTTTGTAACATTAGAACTATATATATTTCTATATTTTTATGTATCTAACTATCCAACTATCTTTCTAAATATTAATCTATTAATCAATAAGTCTATATGTCTATCTATATATATTTCTCTAAATCAATCTATTTATTTGTCGATCTATCTAACTTTCTATCTGACTTTCTATCTGTCTATCTATCTTTCTATCTATTTATCCTTCAATCCATCTATCTGTTAGCCTTTATATATGTCTGTCTATCTATCTATCTATCTAGTTATCTTTTTTTTATCTATTTGTGTTTTTCTTTATCTATCTGTATATTTTATTTGTCTGTCTATGTGACTATTTGTCTATGTATCTATATTTGTATATATCTTTATATTTATCTATCTATCAATATTTCTATATATCTATCTATCTATTTTTTTTACTATCTCTCTATTCGTCTATTAGACTATTAGTCTATCTATGAATTTTCTTATCTATATATATGTCAATATGTCTTTCTATTTATCTCTCTATCTTTCTATCTATCTATCCATCTTTAAATTTGTCTATCTCTCTGCCTATCTCACTCTATTTCTATCTCTTAGTATATTAGTCTATTAGTCTATGTGTCTATCTAGCTTTATGTCTATCTATCGATCAATCTATCTATATGTCAAACTATCTATCTATCTATCTATCTTTCTATCTACTTGTTTATCTATCTATCTATCTATCTATTTATCTACATGTCAATTTGTCTATCAATTTATTTGTCCATCAATATATCTATCTGTCTATCTGACTATCTATCATTCTTTCTATCTATATATATGTTTATCTGTATATCTATCTATATATCTATAATTATGTATATCTATTTATATTTCTATCTGTCTATCTATATATTTATTTATCTGTATATCTATCTATATAACTATCTCAGTATATAGCCGTATTTTTGTGTATCTATCTATATGTCGATTTGTCTATCTATATATTTATGTGTCTGTCTATCAATCTATATATATATATATATATGTGTGTGTGTGTGTGTGTGTGTGTGTGTATTTATATGAATTCTTTAATCTATTAATCAGACTATATTTCTAACTATTTATCTGTGTATTTGTTGATTTCTCTATCTGTCTATCTATGTATTTATATTTCTATTTATCTATCTATCTAATTATATTTTTAAATATCTATTCATTCATCTATCTTTCTATCTATATGTCTATCTATCGATTTGACTATCTGTCATTCTCTCTATTTGTTTATCTATCAATTGCTCTATTTGTTGATTTGTCTTTTTATCTATTTGTGTATATATATATCTTTTTATTTATTTATATTTCAATATGTTTATCTATTTTTCTATATATTTATTTATATGTAAATATGTCTATCTATCTTTATATCACGATGGGCCTGGGCCCGGCACGATTCAGTCATGCCCATGCCTGGCATGGCACTCTATAGTGCCATATCTGTGCCCATCGTGCCATGCCCCATCCCATCATTCCATGCCCTAGCCCATCATGTCGTGCCTCATCCCATTATGTCTTGCCTAGCATGTAGGCATTGCACGCATGACCACACATCAAACATGGTCAATACGAGCTGACACCTAATAGGTGATGCCTGCCAGGCTCTAAAAGAGCAAAGACGCATGGCGACATGGCGGCATGGCGCCGAACTTATGTGCTAGGCATTATGTCGTTACCATGCTCATTGTGTGATCACATGTGCCGTGCCCATGTGCAATGCATTCTTGTCGTGCCCATGTGCCAGCAGGCATTCTTGTCGTGCCTGGCAAGGAATGCGGATCAAAATCCCTTGGCCTGGCATCGCACGACCTGTGTCGAGGGCAGGCCCAACATTAGCATGGGCATGGGTCATTCTTGTGCCTTTCCGAGCGAAGCACAGCCAAACTATGCCATGCTTCATTCTGGACCGGGCTGGCCTGGCACATTTGACAACTATACCTAGCTATTGTCATTCCAAAACTATTTTCACAATTGTTATTTTTTTACAAAAAAATTTAATTACTTTTATTAAAATTTTTATATTAAAATTGAATAAAAAATATACTATAAACCATTTTTTATAATTAAAAAAACTATAAGAAGTTAAAAAATTATTCTAATACAATAGTTACATAGTTAAAACAAAAATATATCATAAGTATATAATCATTTAAAACTAAATTATAATCCTCATCATTAGCTGGTGCATTTGTGTTTTCCTCTCCTGTGTGATTTCTCTAGTAGAACTCGGTATGCTATCTCTCGTGTCAAGCCTGCTAATTGTGTCTCCATATAGGACATCTACTATTGCATTGCATTCTTAATTTCTTTCATCTCATCATTCACTTCATTCATTTCCTAGATTTCTTCCTTCAAAAGAATAATCTGCTAATCCTTTTCTTTCATTTCTCTCTATATAAATATAAAACATTTATTTGTTTCAATTACTTGCTTTATGACCACCTCATCCACCTTTGTTGAGTTAGAGGAAATAAAAGCATGACTACTAGAACAAAAAGCCACACCTTTCGAGCTGATGTCGTACACTTGCTGCTTCTTTTAACATTCTATGGTCTCCAAATAGATTGGATCATAGTCAATTGGTTGAATATCCATTAAATTATCAACTGGCTTAGAATCAACTATCAAACATTCCTCCATGAAGTCTTATGATAAAATAGAATAAAATATTGTGCTATATATAAACAAAATAAATCAAATATTTTTTATTCCACACAACTTTCAATATATACTATAGTATTTTAAAAGTTTATTAATATAATAGATTCTTATAGCAATCATCTGAGATTTGTTGTCAACAAACTACCCATCCATTTTATTCACGTGCATCTTTCTAAAAATCTCATAAAAATTGGGATTTTGACCCAGTTCTCAAGCCTAAAGTATGTATTTATTAAGTCAAAAAATAATATATGTTAAAAAATTTTAGCTAAAATGAAAAAACATGCAAAGATTTGAACTATTAGGCCAACTGTTAAATATACAAATATTTTAAAGTTTTAAAGTTATAAATTGCTACCTTCGGTTTTTGCTGGATATCTTTGATTTTTTCTTTACTTCTGGCTCCTTCCAATACTTAAGCCACTTGGGTCACTCATCCTTAGGTATAAAATCAGGCCTATCTTTTAGAATCTTCAATTTATGGACAAAATTTGAGTATCGTTTGGTAGCTTTTCTCTCCCACAATGACTCTATCCACCCATCTAATTTGGCTCCCCATGTACACTGATTCTATATATAAAAAATTCACACAAAAACTATTTTAATAACAAGAACATAATTCTTTTTTACTTGAATAATAACTAACATAATAGTTAACTATATAGATACTTACATTTTAATGCTTTTGTAATCTTTGTTTTTAACTAAAAGTCATAAAAGTTTGTCTCTTTTGTTGATTCAGAAACTTTCTTCCATGAGAATGCTTTGGAAACAACTATTTTTTTGAATGACTTTATAATTATAGCCGAACACTTGTAAATGGAATTAAACTATAAAAATAAACAATTAACATTGAAAACAAGCAATTCATAACTATATATAAAAACAAAACCACTAACATGGACATCATAATTTTTTATTAAAGTAATATTTACATATTTATATTGCCTCTCACCCAAAATCTCTATTACTAACCTAACATTGCCTTTAGAGAAAGTCACAACATTTGATGATGTCGATGGTGTGTAAATGAGGGAACAACTGATGGTGTAAAATGTGGTGTAGATGATGGTGATGGATCAAAAGTGTGTGTAGGAGGGACAATGGATGGTGGCCTTATATCTGATAAAGGTGATGATAAAGGTGTCAATGATGGTGATGGTGATGGTGAAGGTGATGATGATGTTGAGGTCTAGATTGGGTCGGTATGAGATGGTACTGAATGCACAATAGGACATAAAATACTAGATGAAACTTGTCCATGTCTGTGTCCACGTACACCTGCACCACACCCATGTCCTTTATGCACCATCTACTGTACAAAAGTAAAAACAAAGTACAAATAATAGAGATATAATGAAAACATAAATTGATATTGTATGATGAATAACTATGCATTTTAGAATAACACACACCAATGAATTACAACAAAATATAGAAAGTCTTTGAAAGTATAATATTCTAATACAACTATAACAGTTTAATTATTGGTATCACTATCATCCTTTAATGGATCTTCTGACATTTTATGTGATTCTGATGGAAGTTCCAACTCATCTTCAGATAGAAAATGATCATCTTCAATTTTATTAGGCCACCATTTGAGTCACATAAGTTTTCTGGATCTTTATCTACTTGCACATGCTCAATATTATATATGCTGGTGCAATAGCTATGTTTGCACTACATTTTTAAGATGTTGGTTCTTAAAAATTTGATTGAGTTTTGATTTTGCAAATGGCCCACTGGTCACTCTTATCACGAGATAAACAAAGATATGTAAAATAATATACTTGAGTGGTTTGAACTACCATAATAAATGGCTCATATCGATTAAATCTATGTTTATGATTAACATCGACTAGCTTATAATCCGAATAAATTTTTGTACCCACATTTCATATAGGATCAAACCACTCATATTTAATAATACAATCCTATTATTTTCATGTCCAAGATACTCCAACTCAATAACTTCTGTTATTTGACTATAATAATCAATCTCATCTACACTATAACTTGTGCCTTTAATGCATACACCACTGTTCATAGTTGCTTTAGAAGAATCATGCCCTTTTGTGTGAAATTTATAGCCATTGACAAAATACCCAGGATAGGGTGTACATATCTAAATGTGCATTTACTTAGATTCTATATGAATATGTTGGTATCTCCATTTGAAAGATCATTTGTAAGTTGCATTAAATCAACAAATTATGTTAAAAATATAAGATACTAATAAATCAAAATATTCAAAAAATTAATGCTTAATAATTCTTACATAGTTCTTGAACCAATTTGCAAATTCTATTTCTAGCATAGAATCGACCTCATGTCTCAGAATGATTGGTTGTCTATGTTTTAACTACTTAACATAAACACTACACAAATACCAATAGAGAGAAAATAATGGATAACAATTTTAAATTATTTATATTCAGGAAAAAATTATCCTATGATTAAACATGCAACCATTTTAGGTATACATACTCAATGTATGGTGTCACTTTCTCACAATTAAGTAAAACGTAGCTCTGGGTTGCTTTATACTCTTCATCTGTCATATAGCTTTTCTTTACACTTACAATTGCTCTTCCAAGGTGCTTGAAGATATATAGTTTGTCCTTAGATTTATCTTCCACCAGCACATGACCTTCATCATCCCAAGGAACATTTATATTCTTTGTATTGACATGGTCCTCAAAAAAATAAGAACAAAATGATGATGCTTCTTCTACTGCATATGCATTGCAAATTGAACCTTCACCTTTTTCCTTGTTTCTAATATTCAATTTCAACTTACGAAGATACCTACAACCATTATGTTAGGTTTCATTTAAATCAAATTACAATATTAATTTATGCTTAAAATAATAAAACATAGCTACTTAAATTTATTTACCTCTCAAAGGGATACATCCACCTGTATTGCACTGACCTGGCTATCCTTGCTTCATAAGTCAAATGGACTTGCAAATGCTTCATTGAGTGAAAAAAACATGTTAGGAATATCCATTGAAGCTTACACAGAATGAGAGGTATGTCATTCTCTAGTCTCAACATGTCATCTATTTTGGTTGTGGTTGTGATTAGTTATATGAAGAATAAATTAAGTTCTGTAAGAACTTTCCAAACACTTAAGGATAGTATTTCACGGAAATCAATTGGTATTAATATCTATATAAATACATGATAATCATTACTTTTTATTCCAAATAACTTAGGCTTCTTCATATACACACATCTGCCAAATTTTGACATATACCCATCTGAAAATTTCAAAATTTTAACCCATTCATACTAAGACTATCTTGGGTTTTTTCAAGTGTGTAACAAGTTTTAGGGTATTTTTCTGTAGCCTCATACTATTTCAATTCAAGACACCGATATTAATCATTCAACTATTGTCTTAATTTTAAAGTGTCTTTTTTCGTATACATTCAGGATAATATTGAAAATATTGGCAAACCTTTTTTTTCAATATTCATTACGTCCAAGTTAGGACAAATTAAATTGGACCTCCAATAGGGCAAGTCCCAAAAAATACTACTTTTTCTCCAGCCAAATATTTTGCATATTGATCCATTAGTTCTAGTAGCATCCATTTTAGTTACCTTTTTCAGACCCAAACTCTAAATCTCTATCAAATATCATCTCCTTAACGTAAATTTGGTAGAACTATCATCGCTATTTTTTTTTTTGAAATGTAGTTCTATTTCTATGGAATGGATGATTTGTAGGTAGCAATTTATGATGGTTATCAAACCATGATTGTTTACCACTGAATTTAAGAATAAAAGCATCATACTTGGCCATGCAGAATGGACATGCTAACCATCATGCTGTACTCTAACCAGACAATATTGAATATGTAGTAAAATCACTTACCATCCACATCGCCCGCATAATGAAATTTTGCTTCTTTGAGATGTCATATGTATTTATGCCAACATCTCATAAATGATTCAACTCTCCTTTAAGAGGCTGTGAGAAAACATCCAACATGTGTTTCAGATTTTTTGGTCATGTAACCAAATTGACAGAAACATATATTACTCCTTCATACAAAACCATGGAGGAAAATTGTAAGGTGTCACTATCGCTGGCCATGTAGGATACTATTATCCAAATTGGCCAAATGGCTAAAAACCATGAGTGTAGAGACTCAATCTCACATTTCGACATTTAGTAGAAAAATCTTGATGTATATGATTAAAATACTTCCAAGAAAGTGAATCTAATGAATGATGCATCACCCCTTGTTCAACCTCATGCTCAGAATGCCACCTAATATCATGTGCTGTAACATTTGATGCTTATTGTCACTGTAATCGAGGAATTAAAGAGAAGTAATAAATTTTCTTAATTGCAACTTTCATCTTCTGTCACATTTCTGCAACACGAGGTACCATCTGAAACTAAGGATGATCATAAAACATATAGCTGCTTAAATCACTATCACCACCCCAATATAACATACATCCATTGAAATAACAATCAATATTTTCCACTGGTAGACCTATACCTCATAGTAATTTCTTAATGGTATAAAAGTTGTTAGTGACCAAATTATTTTCCGGAACAATCTCTTTCATCAGTTCTGTCATCTAATCAAATAATTTCATAGACATATGATTTTTTAACATCATGCTCATAAGTCAAGCCACAAGTGATAATTGTGAATGTGTTTTACAACAAGGCCACAACTAATTATCTGCAGCAAGTATAACATAAAATTTCTAAGCTTCAAGATTAGGTGGTTCATCCATGTAATCCATATTAATGTCAGCACCAGTAGCTTCCATGACCATTTTATGGTATGTGTTTGATGTTTCTTCACTACAAACATATGATTCAATACCCTCATTTTGATCAATGTTCACATCCATTGTACTTTCCCCTTGATAAATCAAAACTAAATAATTTGGTACAAAGCCATATTTAGCCATATAGTATCTAATAGTCTTTATATCATGAAAAGACATATTCTAGCACTTGCAGTTATTACAAGGACACTTAATTTTATCCCTGCCCATCCATATCGATTGACTATAAGCAAGTAAATGAAAGTTTCTAGCCCACTCAAAAAATATTTATTCAAAATTCTATTTATAAACCTTTTATATATCCACTGATGATCTGAACTCATTTTTCACTATTATATTTGCAAAGAATTATGCTTAATCATAATTTTAAATGAAACATACAATTGACTTCAAATAATACTATTAATTAAATAAAATCACTTATAGATGAATATGCAAAGATAAAATATCATGGATTTCTAGGCAATGCATTTGTAGAATCTACATGAAGAAATAGAGCATTTATTAGCATGCTAAATGTGAAAATATATCATGCTATTTATAGATGAAGAGAGCATGTCTCTTCCAGTGAATCAATCAAAGAAACACAAAAAGACAAGAATTAGGAGAACACAAGAACCAAGTGAAATGACAACTAAGGGAAGCAAACAAGAATTGAATTACAAGTTTGAAGGAGTAAGCTTCTCATTTCTCAATGAAGATCAAATAAAAAAATTTCAACTGTTATTCAATTCAATCTTTGAATATAAAAAATAAATAGGAACGAAAAATAAATGGAATGAAGATCCAATTCCAAGAACTCTTGGAAAATGAATTAATGAAGAATTAATACATGAACCATAATAGATTTGAACTAGAAAATATATCAATCAAAGTATTAAACTAGAAAACATAGATGTGAAACAGCCTGCAATTTCAAATTTTTAGCATTACAAATATAGACTGATTAAAGATATGAACAATTAAAAGCATTAACATTAACATATTTTGTGGAGAACTATAATTAAGAGATAGTTTGCTAAAGAAAACTGACTAAGATAATAAGAATAAGAAGTAAGCAAAACTCATTGACTATAGAGATCTTAGTAATTCTGTCACATCCTACATTAAGTTTACTAACAAGATAGATATTAGAAATGGATGGATATAATCTAGTAAAACTAAAGCTTAACATTAAAGAGACACACGGATAAAACACTAAGAGTAAATGCCAAAGAAATGCATAAATAAATAGTTAATTGAAGTAGCAACCTAAGGACACACCATCTTATGAACTAAAGAACTGCCTAAAAAATAGCGGTGCAAAAGAAATTTATCCTAATATTTGAGTAATTTACTTAAGGATTATTTACATACACATCAATTCAAACATAAACGATACGAAGGATGACAACTTATAAATTTAGCAAAAATCATAGATATGACCATCACTTATATACTTTTATCGATTAGATATTTAACTAAGAAATTAATTTTTGTTTTGAAAAGCCTATTTTCATTTTCTATGATGGTTGTTAGCTCAAATGATATGTTATTTCCAATATAATCTTTTATGAGCAGACTTAACACATTAGAGTATTATTTCATCAAACAAAATATTTAAAAAAAACTATATTTTGGCAATAGTAGTCCGATAAGGCTATTTTTTCACAATACCCAAATAATCAAAGAGCAAATCAACCAAATAGCCACATCACTTTTTGTAAAAGATTCTAAAATGGGTTATTTAATTTTATCAACCAATAACATGGCTATAATTGCAAAAAAAATTATAAACTTATTTAATATACTCATATTATGATGTTACATCAAAACAACACATTGAAAATATATAAATAACAAAAAATATAATCATACAAATAATTACAAACAAAAATTATACATACATATGTGTGTATGTGTGTGTGTGTGTGTGTGTGTGTGTGTATCATATATCAAGAGTATCATAAACTGCACTAAGGGGTTTATTAACATATGCTAAATCTAAAATAGCTGAAAAGCAAAAAATAAAAGGAAAATATATGCTATATCAAGAGTATCATATATCAAGAATATCATATTATTCATTAATGATAATTTTTGATTTTTGTTTATCATTAATTTTTTATTGCTAAATATTGAATTAAACAAAAAAATACTACTATAATAACATTAAATCTAAAATATCACACCAATATTAAAGAAATATTTTCTTATGGAGATTTAGATCCAATAAGCAATTTTAATCAAAAAACATTATTTTGATATTTTGATTCTCAATAATAATCTTAGAATCAACATTAGATCATAGTCAAAATTATGAAAGTCTTTATTAAATGATGCGTTTAAATTTTTTTTCATTTAGTTGAACAATATTATTTATGATAATTTCTAATTTTTTATGCGTCAAATAAATTGGCAAGTTTTTGTGTTCAGAAGTATATTAGTACACATATTTCATTGTAAATAATAAATAAGCAACTTCACATGCACCATACATCTACACTAATTTGGATAAAATACTATATGCGCATTTTTTAAAAAAAAGAAGGGTATACTTATTTCTAATCAAATTATCTATCATATTACTCATGTGAACATTGTATAATGATGGAATAATTACTTATTATAAATATATACACCAAAAAAATTACCATGCATGATTAGTGTGCTTTGAGAATGCATGGTATCTAATAAAACACATCGAGAAAATTTTGCTCAATGTTTGTTCTCCTTCTTATAATAATATATAGTCTAACTTGGGTTCTTAGTCTTCTACACCTTCCATTTCTCAATCAAGTGTGCTTAGATTCTAAATTCCAATTTTATATAGATATAATAAAGTTTAGTGTAGTGCATTTTTTCAATAGTACTATTAAACAATAATTAATATCAGGCCAATTAAATTAATTAAAGCATCTATGATCTTAACAAAGAAGAATTACTATGGAATATATTGGGTACCTAATTAAAGGCCAAAAAAATATGATTTATTAGGAAAAAAAAACTAAACAGAAATGATCATCATCCACCAACACAAATTACAGCCTCAACAAACTATCAACATGAGTAATGACATCAAAATTAAAGGTTATGGTTAAGCCGTAACTTCTTCTTTGAGAAATATATAATAGTTTCACACTATAACCCCAAAAGCTTGATTAGTAGATAAATTTTCATAGGTTCTTCATATACACCTTCTTTATAGGACAAAAATTCTAAAATATAAAAACCATAAATTAAAATATAAGATATACCTTGAATTTAAAAAATTACAATACCTTACTCTTCTCCTCCTCTTGTTATTTGTTTCGTCCTCTTTTACATGTATATACAGTTTTTATTATTGCAGGTATCTACATTTCAAGAATAGGAGGAAAGCTGGACAAGAAGGGATCAGTTCAAGCCTTGACAGAAACTTTTCTGAGTTGTTTGGGAGTTTGTTACTATTCTTCTTCAAATTTCAGAGATAGCACACTTTCTGTTAATTTGAAATCCATTAAACCTTTTAAAAAATAATCATTAAAATAAAAAAATTCACACTACTGATTTATCATTGACATAGAAGAAATCAATAAAAAGTACCATTAAGCTCACTGCTGATTTTAAATTTCCAAAACTCATTACTAATTTCTTATTAAATTATAATGAAAATAAACAAAAAAATAGGTAGAGAGAGAGATAAATAGAGAGATAGATAGAGAAATAGATAGAAAGATACATATATTTTCTTTCTTTAATAAGAATCTATGAAATGATGCTCTGACAAAGGTGTGTTCTGAGAGACAAATGTTTTTTAGAAGTGAACTGACCTAATTATGTAGAGATGACCAGACGGGTGAGTGACGGGTCAAAAAAAGAAAATATTAGAAAACCAAATTATTTTATATTTAACCATTAATTATATTATTTAATAATTAAATAAATTTATGGTTAATAGTTTATGAAATTCTTATAGTTATTTTTTATGATATTATTTATAAATTAATCAAATAAATTTCAGAAATAAAAAAATTAATTTTATGTTTATAATAATGGTGAAAATAAATAATATTACTATTAACCATGAAAACTAGTAATTGGAAAATAAATTTTCATATTATTTCATTTATTAAAAATATATATTATTTCATATAACCATTGATATATTATATAAATGTATAACTATATAAAATTTATAACATCTCAATTAAATAAAAAATAAATAACTAAGTAAATAATGAATAAGTAACATATCAATAATATTGAAACACCTAATAAAATATCTGACCATAACAATAAAAATATATAATCTTAACATTATCCAAAAAAATAAAAGTAAAAATTAATTACTTACAAATATAACTTACAAAAATAAGAATACAAATAAATCCAAAAATAAAAAAAAAAAGACAAAAGCAACAAATTTCAACTTGTATATTAATATAACAAATGATTTTAGATAATTTTTTTGTAGCTATTTCAATATTTTTTTAAAAATAAGAAAATATTAAGCAAATAATTATTTTCTATACTATGATTATTAACTTCCATGTTAATAATCATACATCTAAGTAAAAGATGAGTTACAAAAACTATAATAAACAACAAATAAGAAGTATCAACAACAATTTAAAAAAAAGATTTGTTTACTTCTTTAAAGTAATAATCACGATAGAAGAGCTCTATGAAGACTCCCAAATGACAATGATAATTGACTTGTCTCTCTAAATACCCAATACTACTCTCGTCCTCATTCATAAATAAAACTATTAATATCCCTCTATAATATATCATTTATTCATATGATATATATATATATATATATTATATAGATAATCTCTTGTGTATGCATACAAACATCTTATTGCACATCACTATTCTCTTAGTTGCACATTTATATTAATGTTTAAACTTTTAAATATAATGGCATAAGATTATATAAATGTACAAGTGTTTAGATATAATGTTGTATTAAAATATTTTTATAAATGTTACATATATATATATATAAATGAAACACTTTTATAAATATTATATTGTATAAATATCGCAATTATATAAACATTATAAATATTATATTTTTATATAAAAATTTATATATTATATAAATTTTTATAAATATGTATAATCATTTTATATTTTTATAAATGCTATATAAACAATTATATAAATGGATAGAGTATTGTAAATGTTGTATAAATATTTATAAACATTTATACATATGTATAAACATTTATATATAACATTATATGTTTATATAAACATATCAATATTTATATATAATGTTATACGTTTATATATATTATATATTAGAGTATAAACATTTATATATAATGTCATATGTTTATAAAAATGTATAAATATTTATATATAATGTTATCTGTTTATAATATTTATATAAATATTATATTGCTTCAAATCGGCATAATATTTTCCAAAACAGTATACCTCTCTTGCTATAGTGTTTTTGAAGATAGATTTTTTGTTTTTATTTTTTTTCAAATCAATAAATATACAGGACCAATGAAAGTATTTTTTGAGTTTACCAAAAAGTAGAAATCTTTTATTTTGATGTATTTTTTAATATGAATATTTACTTATTTAGGTACTTTTTAAAAATTATTATTCTAATGCACCAATACATAATTTTTTCTAGGTCTAATAACACCTAACAACAATAAAAAAATATTTTCAAACAATATTAAATTAGCAAAAAAAAAGAATTTACTAATTAGCAACACCATGATTAGCTCATATTTTATATTTAATTGAGGATGGTTTCTTTTTTATAATGAAAAAAATTAATTTTTTCTTTAATTATATCAAAATTATGGAGGTTATGAAAAAAAAACCTGAACAATTTTAAATTTAATGAATTTGATGTTATCAAGATTACACAATATCAACAATTCAAGTAGCACAACTTGAGTAGGTATTCACTTGCAAACTAAGAAACTAAGATCTAGGTTAAGTATTTTCATCCTACTAAATCAATGTGAGCAACCAAACTCTTAAGATATAAGTTTTGCCAAACTTAATTTCTAATTAAACTAATAAATATTTTGGCTTTACCCAACATATCATCTTTAACACAAGCATAATAAAGAGTCAAAACATTCATCACTTGTAAACTTTATTGAATCATACACCAGAAAATATATGGTTTTCTTTTAATTAAATTATTCAAGAATAAATAAAACACATTGTGTTAAACAATAAGTTAAACAATAAGATTTAAAAGAATACTGACATTTAATCCTATGCATTATTTATGATCAGCTAGCATTCATAACAATTTTATATAATCTTAATATCAATTTTTTCTCAACTAAGATTGGTATTTATATTGTATGTATGCCAATTTCAATGGAAGTTGAGTATACCATTAAATTTTTTTTATGGTTTACAGTGTTGTAAATAAATGTTCACCAACCTTTTTTCAATTTTTAAATATCTATAACCTAATTTATGCATATTTTATTTAAAATATTTACATTCAAACATGCTGTAAAACTAACAATGCTTGTATCATTTACCATGGAAACAAAAGCTACTACTGTCAGCCCAGCACAAACACCATTTACTTATTATATTACTAAAGTAATATCATCAAATCAAACTTCAGTTTAAAAATGAAAGGCAGACAAAAAGTAGACAATCACTTAAACCTTGGTCTAAAGAAAAGTTGCCCATGAAACAAATGCAAAAAATATTTGGCATTGTGAATAGACTAATACTTTTGAAGGATATAGGAAAATCGAACAAATTCAGTATCCTAGAATAATAAGTAATTTAACATGTAATTATAACATAAGAAGAATAAAATTAATAAAAAGATATTCTGGAGAGTCTCCTAGCATATATCTGATTGATATACATAAAGAAATTGTTGAGAGTAGATTCCAAGGACTCACACTTCCATTTTGTTCTGGCTGTTAAGTCAATCCTGGGTAGATAGTTCCTTCTATCACCCGCCTATGTGGATACCTAATTTTAATAAATGGTAAGAATAATTAGCACTTTCAAAAAAAAATCCATGGAAAAAAAAAATTATTTGTTCGACATTGATTTAAATTACCAAGTTTGATCATCATACCAATCCAAAATCTATTTTTCATTCTTCATCAAAAACTGAAACATGATCAAATAACGCAACAAATGAAAACACAAAATTAGGTCTTCAAATTGAGAGAAAACTGATTAGTTTATGTATCATGATAATTTATATTTAATAAAATATAGAAAAAAGACTAATTGAAAAGTCAAAAACACCAATCAGAATTAGAATGATGAAGCATAACACACTGCCACAATCTTTCGTAAGCAGTTTGCCTCCTTGATGCTATTTTGCTCAGGCACCAATTAGGTTATTGTTCATGTTTAACATATTTTAATTTTAAAATATTAATATTTATTTATTTATTTATTATTTAAGATTACATATTTTATATTAAATTAATATTATTTTTTATTTTCTTTTTAATTTACTATAATAATTTACTCAATGCTTTAATTCTTATAAATTTTAGGAGCGGCAAAATAAAGTTTGTATTAAAATCAACTTATGGTCAGTTTGGTAGTGATTTTCAAAAGTGTTAATAGAGCTAAAAATAATTTTAAGTGTGTATAAGAGAAAAAAATATCATTAGTAATATGACCAAAATCTTTTATTAAACCCTAAAAAAATACCTAAAGTATTTTTTTTAATAAGCACTTGGAGATATTTTTTTTATAACCTCATCAAAAGTTTTGGATGTATTTTAAAACATCAATATATCTATCATTAAATATCGATTTATTTATGTTAAATTTAATAAAAAACTATGATTTTATTTATAATTCAAATATTTCAAATCATTTAGTAATATTTCTTAAAAAAAATTTTTATAATCATAAATTTTTTTTAAGTTTATTAATATATATATATATATATTCTTATTTATTTTGTTAATTCAGATTTTTATGAATATTTTTTTTATTATCAAACAAATAATGATTTTATGTTTTATTAATACAACTATTTATGCATTTTGATATATTATTTTCAAATATTTTAAAAAAATGTTTACAATTATAATCAAAAATTTTGTAACATCTTATTTAATGTATTTATATAATATTAAATATCATTATTAATACAAATATTTATAATTTTTTAAATAGTTTATTATATAATCAACTATTTATGATTATATAATTATAATCAACAATTTATGATTTTTTATAATTATTTAATGTATTATTAATACAAATATTTAAATATCATTATTAATTAATTCAAATAATATTTTGTATATATTTTAAAAATTTTATAATCAAAAAAATAGTTATTTTTGTCCTTATTAATATACATTTTTATTCGTATTTATATATTTTTGAAATTATTTATTTGTAACATCTTATTTTTATAATTATATGAGGAGAAGACATCTTTCAAGGATCCTCATCCATAGACCCATGACAAACCTTTAATATATAAAATTATATCAAATATTAAAACAAATAATATATTAAAAAAAATAATTCACAATAAATTAATGACGAAAATAAACTCAAGCTATGTTAGGGAAAATCTCTAGATAAATGTATATATTTTGTGAAAATTATAATTTTAGAACTAATCACTTGCTATTAATATTTAATTGTAAAATATTTTTTCTAGATAATGATTTATGAGGGAATTTTTCTAGAGCTAATTAGCTAGAGAAATCCGTTCTAAAGTCATTGATAAATTTATCGCCCATGTTAGTGCTAAAATCTATGGCAATATTAGCTAGAGATATTTTTCAATCAAAAATTTCTATCTCTAATCTATCACACATCCATCACAAATTTGTCATTCAATATAAAATCAAATATCTCTTGTAGTTCCCTAGTTAATCCCTCGTCAATTAGCTAGAGAAATTTCTATCTCTAAATTTCTATATCTATATAGATAATTTCTCGTAGACAGACAGATTGATTTGAAAGATAGATATATAGAGACACACACACACACACACACACACACACAAATAGATAGACAAATAGATAGACTTATAAATAGACAAATAGATAGATAGATAGAAAAATAGATAGAAAGATGGAAAAAAACATATAGATATATAGAGAGAAAGATAGACAAATAGATAGAGAAATAGATAGACAAATAGATAGACAGACAGACGACAGATAGATAGATAGATAAACATATAGATAGAAAGATAGACAAATAGATTGACAGATAGATAGATAGATAGATAGACAAATAGACATACAAAATTATAGATAGATAGATAGACAGACAAATAGATAGACAAATAGATACAAAGATAGAAAGAAAGATAGATAGATAGATCAATAGATAGATAGATAGATAGATAGACAGATAGATAAATAGATAGATAGACATATAGATACACTACAAGAAAAATCCCAAATTACTAGAGAAAATTCCATAGCTAAATATGTTATTTTCATTGCTAAACTGAATATAACGATAGATTAATGATGGATTAATGAGGAAACATTTCCCAAGGTAAAGTGCTTGTCACAAAAATTAATGAGTAAATATATTTTCTAGCAAAATTAGCGAGGAAATATTACCTAGCAAAATTAGCGAGGAAATATTACCTAGCAAAACTAGCGAGGGAAAAATCCCTAGCTATATTAGCGAGAGAAAATTCCCTAGTTATATTAGCGACGAAAAATCCCTCCCTATTTTCTTTCTAAAATTATTTTAACATTTTTAATTATTTACATAAATTTAAATACGTATTTTAAATTTTTATATAAAATTTTAAAAAAACATAAACTATAATAATTATATATAATAAAAAAAAATAAAATTAGTTAATACATTTTCTGATACAATAAGTTACATAGTTAACATAGACAACATAACAAAACTTGATTACATATGATTTTCATCAATGTATCTAATGATAGTGCACAAAGTATAATCTATCCGTGAAATTGATGTTGTTTTATCTTACTCAGCTCCTCAAAATTTGTATACTACTCTAGTACTCGAGCATTGTCCCTCCATGGCCACTGTAATGCTTCCTTTAGTTCTAGTCTACATTTTTCTCTCATCCTCCAACTCCTTCCTTGGTATCTGCCAATGCCCTTTTTGTATCTAGCTGCTCTTCAAATAGCATTTTTTTAACCTTACGACCAGTTGCATGTATGTATACCTTATGCATGTATGTATTGTGCCCGTGTGTGTGTGTGTGTAAACACAAACCAATGTACTTTCATGTAGCTACACCATACCATCAAAGACAACAAAAAAAAATAAACTAGGGCTAAAACCATATATAGGTCATTCAGGCAATGGTCAACATCTTCTTGTTCTTTGTCCCTCTGGTACTCAACGCAGATAGAGAACATTGTTACACCTTCACATGGAGCATAACATATTAAATTTACAAACCAATATAGAACCACAACAAATGCTACTGATAAACACAAAGACTAGCGCATGCAATACCACTCTCATAGCTAAAAATTTCACACAAAGAGATAAACATGAGCTTATTTTTAAATTACCAAATCAATATTTCTCCAAGATTTTCTAGTGAACTACGATCAACATATTCTTTTCTGTTTCCCAGCTTCACCCATAGTCCATGGTATAATTATCAGAAAATTAGAAAGGAGTTTTTTATAGAAATAATATGTTTTAAATTAAAAATATAAAATATGATGCTTGTTAAAATATATTACTAAACTAGTACCTACTAGAAACAGCATGACAATGGTCATCATTGTGAATGGTGGTCATTGCACCATGATTGAATTTTAAAAATCAAGACCTTCATCAATGTCTGCCTCGTTGATGATGCCAAATTTGGGCTTGAATTTGGGTTTGGACATGAGATCAAGTTTGGATTCATTTTTGCTTTCAATATTGCACTTGGCCATACAGATTCCCAGTGAGCGGCCAAGTTAAGTTGGTCATTGATCAAGAGATGATGCAGAAATGGAAGATGAAGAAGATGAATTAACTTGATGGTTTTCTCTGGATTGAAATGGAGAAGCCTCTTGTGGCAAGCATCTCTTGATTGTTGAAGAGTTGATAGGATCACTCAAAATCATGATTAAAGAAAAAAATAAATCATTTAATATGAAGAAGAGGATATAGATATAGTTGAGTAGACAAGATCATATTTCATATTTAATAAAAATAATAGGCACCTTATCATCACCCCTCTTTTATTCTTTATACCACTAGAGCCATGACACTAAACTCGAGCAAGAAGAACCTGCAGAAATGAACTCATGGTTTCAAACTTGAGTTTCTTTATCGAGGTTAATGGAGCAATTGGAGCTGCATGTTGCACTTTTTGTAAGTAATCCAGATTCAATCTTTTCCCAGCCAGAGCCACTCTCACAAGTAGATATTTTGCTTCTACACCCTTTTTTCTTCTTTTTTATAACTTAGTCAAATGCATGACTAGTGAGATATGAAGTGTTTATGCACACATATATATAATAGTTTACATGACGATACATATGAATAAGTGTGTGGGTGCATGTGTTTGTGTGTGTCTTTGTGGGAATAAATTTGAGTCATTGATGTGTATCATAACTGACTAATATATCGCACTAGAGGAATCTAAGTTAAAAAAAAAAAAAAATAATCGATTTACCCATTGAGATTGAAGCTAAGATTAAGGCTTCCAACAGGAATAATGACTGCATAAAGTTCAAAAATAGTCTCCAGAGAGGGAAAGCCTACTTTCCACTTGATGTAAGTTTGGAATGTAGCAATTCCCATGAGCCATGCTCTTCTACCCTCGCTACATATTCCATAGATCAGACTTTGCATCTCTGTGATAATATACTCTGTAATGTTGTTACGTGCCTACCAACCATAATTTGGCCAGATATCAGAGACCCAATTAAGTTCACCCACATATAAAACAACTCCTCTAGTCGAATAAGCATCTACGATGCACTTAGGCTCTATAAATTTCTGGTCAAGATCTACTTTTGAATGATCCTTTAAGAGAACAGAGGAAATGTTACTAATCTAACAATTTCCATTTTCTCCCTCACTCCTCTTACTACGCTCTCTATGCTTGCCACACACTCTCTAGTAATCATGATGTTTCTTTTCTTTCCTCTCCATCACCTGTAAAAACCTCATCACATCTTCTTTTCTTTGTCAGTGCTTCTAATGGCAAGCTTAAGTCCTTCCCCAATGGGTTCAAATTGACTGAATAAAAGAAATGGAGGAGGAGGAGTTGGCTACGGTGAGAGGTTTTATGGCTTCTTTTTGGTAGAGTTCCAAAAACTGGAGTGACATTTGCAGTGGCAGTCAGGGCGTGGATGTACTTCTGGAACAAATATCCATGGATATGGCTTGTTCAACCTTGTTTTTCACAAGATGGATGCCACACACTCTCTCATTATTCCCAATGCATACATTTAAATTTTTTTAAATTTAATAGGCCTGCATTTACAATGCCGGCCTTTGATTTTTAAAATTCAATAGCATGGAAATGACCATCGTTCACAACAATGCAAATTGCCATGCTGTTTCCAAACACATTAGTTTGGTAATATTTTTCAAACTAGCATTATATTTTGGAATTTTTATTTAAAAATGTATTATTTCCGTACAAAACTCATTAGAAAGTGGCAAACAAAAGAAAAAAATAAGTGTAAATGACAACAAGCTAAGTGATATTGAATTTTTGCATGCCGGTAGGTTCATATAGAGAATCCACCGAAGCAAGGAAACCTGAAGAAACGAAAGAAAAAAAATGAGAAAAAAAAATGCATGCACATCAAAAGAACACAAGGTAGGTCACCTTTGTATTCCATTCTCCCACTTGAAGTTTTACAATGTCTGTCTTCCCAGCAAGTTGTTAAGAAAAGGCTAATAAGATAAAAACTTTTGATATTTTTACTTTGTGTGTGTGTTTGTAATACTTTGATATTTTTAAATAATTCTTTATAATTTGATCATTATATATTTCCTAATAAATACATTCCATTATGAATCGTGATCATACATGAAACATTAATATACAAAAAAATAAATATAATAAAAATAATAAAAATAATAAAAAATAAAAATAAAATAAAATAAAAAAAAATAAAATAAAAATAAAATAAAAATAAAATAACAAATAAAATAAAAAATAAAATAAAAATAAAATAAAAATAAATAAAAAAAATAAAAATAAAAATAAAAATAAAAATAAAAATAAAAAAAATAATAAAAACAATATAAAAAATCAATGTTCATCTGATATTTTAACTTGATAAAGATAAAATTTACCTCAATTTCGAGCATCATACACAATATATACCCTAAGGTATATATCATGAAGTATGAGATATATTATGAGGTAATGCACTAGTATGATAATAAGTACTCTCGTCTAGGAATAAAAAATTTTATTATTTTTACTCCTTTGTGAATTATCAGACATAACAATATACATTTATTATTTTCAGGGATAAAACTATCAAGATATTAAACTCACAAATCCCAGACCTATGCAAGATTCATGTGTACTAGGTGGTACCTCAATGCCTTATTTTTATTACTTTTGTTATACAATAATCACTCCTGATTTTTAAAAGAATGCTCATTTTTATTATTATTTTTCTTGCATATATACATTTGTGTGTGTGTGTGTGTGTTATTTATTTATTTTTTTATCATGATTATTGCATTTTTGTTTTTTATTTATTCGAACACTTAAATTGTAGGATGCCCCAAACCATACCATACATATAGTATTGTGTATACTTGTATACATACATACATACATACATACATATATATATATATCATGATTATTAAGTATTTACTTTAGTTTTTTTATTTGCTTGGGAGCATTTGACTTGTGGGGTACCACAAGGCACAAACTTATAAAAGAATACTCATTTTTTTATTATTTTTCTTACATGTATACACTTTAATACACACACACATATGCCTAAGATTGTATATTAAAAAATCGATTTTATGATTTAAATAATTTTTTTCGATTTTTTTATTTTCTTCTTTCTCCCCCCCCCCCACTCTTTCTCTCCTATCGTTCATAGCAACCCTAAACCAAAACAGTAATTTTCATATGAAACTTCAAAAAAGCTAAGTTATTTTAGATCATACAAGAAATTGATAGCGATGTTCATAACACTCATCATGTTAGAATGTCATTTAGAAAATATGATGCCATACCTTAAACGTACGGACAATAAATCTGTCACATCCTCGGTGCTGCTGGAGAACCCACATGAGATCAAGGCAGAGCATGATTCCTCTAGTCCTCTCCTCTATCAAGGCTTCAATTTTATCCTCACAACGATAGTCCAGCAGCACAGATATTTATGCCTTCCTTAGAGAATCTTGCTATCCACCAATTGAAATACTAATCCATACATCACTACCTTACTATAACAAGGAAATTCAAGTAGCCACACAAAACAAGAATAACACATGGTAGGCACTTGCAATTAAAGCAGGTCCATTGTCAAAAAAGAGAAAAAAGAAAAAAACAAGCAGGAGATCATGAGGATGGTGATACACACACTACATAGTATAACTACATTGCAGGGAACAATCTGCTCTAGTTTTTTCCTAAAAGATATGCACTTGACTAAGGTCTTCTTACTATGCAGAATCTTTTGTAGAGTTATTGCAGACGTAATCCCTCAATCGTCTCCACAGCTTTCTTAGTAATGCCCATCACCACATTGTAACCATGTTTTCATCAAAGAACATCACTACCTCGGTGTCTTCTCCATTTTCAGCTGCTAGATATGATTTTGAAGGAGAAGATGATACAACATAGAGAATGTAAGCTCACACCTTGATTTTTCAATGGCTGCCTCACGAACCCATGAACCAACATATCCTATGTTATCGACAGAATAGTTATTTAGAGCTTCAAATAAACAAGCCATTACCTTTTCCTTTATCAGATAATAGATGAGTAAGCGAGAACTAGGAGCCAATCTTTAATGGGAAAATGTTTGAGACATAGATATGAGCCATCTGATAGCATTCACCCTTGCTTTGACATCTCTGATCTCAGTATAACCCTGCACCCCAATTTCATAGAGCTTAAAGACAACCTCTCTCGATATATGAGCCAATAACATATAAGGAAGAACTCATTTGGCTAAAGCTGAGCCCTTTCTAATAGCAATGTTTTGATTAGAAAGCTACAGTGTGTACTATGAGGTCACACCAGCTGCATCACCATTATCTACAAGAACTAGGAATTCTCGAACAATGGGTTTTAAGGCACCAATAGTTGTGTTTTGTGAAGTTTAAAGGGGAAGAAGATAAATGGAGCTTTGATGATATAATGGGTCATGTTGGAAAGAAATTAACTTGCAAGATGTAGCACCACCTATATCTGATGGTTGGGATGGCTCAAGATCTCATCGATGATATCAAATAGACTTTGTGTTATCCTCTCGGATAATGATAAATGACACAATGCAATACATTCTATCAATCAGAAGACAGTAGAGCACATTTATCTCCCCTTTTACCCCAATAAAGATGAGCATTCTCAATTGCACCAACAATGCCAGCTAAATCTTTTTACTTATTTGCAAAAGAGAACTTTTTTACAAATGGCCTTGCTCATTGTTTTATTCCGATCAAAACTAAATATAATTATAAATACTGTTATATATAATGGCATATGATAATATAATTATACACGTGTTTTGATATAATATTTCTGTTTAAAATATTTTTATAAATGTTACTTGAATATAATTATATATATCTAACACTTTTATAAATATTATATGGTATATATATCACATTTATATAAAGATTATAAAAATTATATATTTATATAAAAATTAATGGTATATAAATGTTTACAAAAATGTATAAACATTTTATATGTTATATAATTGCTATATAAAAATTTTAATTGTATAGTTTTATGTAAATCTTGTATAGATATTTATAAATATTAATACATATGTATAAATATTTATACATAACATTATATTTTTATATAAACATATCAATGTTTATATATAATGTAATATGTTTATATATATTAAAGTATAGACTTATATATATATGCCATATAATTATATAAAAGTATAAAAGTTTATATATACTGTTATCTGTTTATAATATTTTTGGAGACAACAAAAATAGAACTCATAAACATTAAGTTTGTTTTTTCTTACGTTACAAAAGTATAAAACATTAAGCATACTTTTTTTTAAGTTACAGAAGCAGAAAATAATATGCAAACATTTAGTATTTGAAAATCAATATAACCCTAAAAATTTAATTCCACCAGTGGTAATCAAATCGAGAGAGACAGATATATGTACTCTTTTCGTCGTTGAAAGATAAAAAAATGTTAAGTGCCTAATGCCTAAGCATTTTTTTTCAAGGAAACTATAAATACAAAATTGGATGTAAATATATAGAAAATAAAGAAACAGAAATATAAAAGTAAACAAAATTTATAAAAAATGATTAATTTAAATTTAAAAATTGAAATAAATTTTTATTTAACCATAAATGATATTATTTCATAAATAAATAAAATAATATTATATAATAATAAATTATTTCATATATATATATATATATATATATACGCACACATATACATACATACATACATACATACATACATACATATACATATATATATATATTAAATTTTTTTATTTAAATAAATTATATATATATATATTTTATGGTTTTAAATTAATATGAATTCAATTTATTTTTTATTAATATATTAAGAAATAATTATAAAGGCATAAAATTAAAATCTTTTAGTCATTATAAATTTGAATCATTTAAATATTCATTTAATAACCACACTAAAATATTTAATTTTTAAATCATCAAAATTTTTTAGATGTAATTAAAACATCTATATATTAATATTTAAATATCAACTTATTTTATTTTAAATTTTATGAAAAAGTTGAATTTTTTTTATAATTCAAAATTATCAAATCTTTTAGTCATTATATTTTTAAAAGATTTTTGTAATCATAAAAATATTTATTTTTACTTTAAATAATATAAATATTTATTTGTTAATTTGTTAAATCTTATATTTTTATAAATTTTTTTATTTAATCAAACAATAGTTTATATTAGCTTTTTATTAGTAGTAATTTCTATTTATGTTGTTTTATTAATTAAAATATTTTAAAACTTATTATAAATATATAATAAATTATTTAATGTTTTTTAATACAAATATTTAAATATCATAATTAAAAATTTTTTTAAAAAAAATTATATAATTTTTTAATTAATTTATAATCAAAAAAATAGTTATTTTAGTCTAATTTAATATAAGTTTTTATTTGGATTTATATATTTATTAATTTTTTTATTATTATATGAGAAGATTGTGTATTTCAAGAATCACTTATCTATAGACAATTACAAACCTTTAATATAAAAAATTACATAAGTTATAAAAAAAATAATGCTTAAAAAATTAAATCATTAAAGATTACTGACAAAAATTATAATAGCCCAAAATGCTAGGGAAAAATCACTACCTAAATTCATATATTTTAAGAAATTAAACATTTAAGGAATTCACTTCCAATGATATATAAAATAAAAAAAAAATTAAATTCAGATAATTATTTAGCAATGAATTCTGTCTCGTTCTAATTAGCTAGGGAAATTCCGTCGCTAAATTCGTCACTAAATTTCCCACTTTTGATTGTGCAAATATCTACGATAATTTTAGTGAGGGAAAATAATCATTCGAATATTTCCATCGTTAATCCATCACTAATCCGTCACAAATTTTTAATTTGATGTAAAATCAAAATTCACTTGTTATTCCCTAGCTAATTCCTCGTGAATTAGCAAGAAATTTTATCCCTAGCTAAATATAATTTTTTTGTAATGATATTTAGATAAATAGTTAGATAGATAGACATCCAGATTGATAGATAGATAGATAAATAGATAGATAGACAGATATACAGAAAGATAGATAGATAGATATACATATAGATTGATAGACAGATATATAGACAAATAGACAAATTGATAGACATATAGTTATAAAGATTGATAGATAGACATATAATCAGACAGATAGTTATAAAGATAAGATAGACAAATAGAAAGATAGAAAGATAGAAAGAAAGATAGATAGACAAATAAATAGACAGACAAATAAACATGCAGATAGAAAGACAAATAGAAATACATATATATAGATAGATAGATAAAGAGATGGATATATAGATAGTTAGATTATTAGATAGATAAATGGATAAAAAGATATAGATAGAACGAAGGATAGATAGTCAGATAAATTAATAGGCATATTGAAGGATTTTTAGACAGCTATATAGATAGATAAATTGATAGAAAGATAGACATATGGATAGATGGATAGATAGACAGATAGATAGACAATTCAATAGATAGATAGACATATATATGCATACATTGATAGATACATAGTTAGGTAGACAGATTGATATTTAATAGAAAGAAAAACAAAATGATAGTTAGATAAATAGATAAATTGATTGATATATAGATAGATAGATCGATCGATCGATAGATAGTTAGATAGGTTGACATATTGATAAAAAGAAATATAGACAGACAGATAGATAGATAGATAAAAAGATAGATAGTTTGTCATATAGATAGACATATTGAGAGATAGATCAATAGACAAATAGTTAGAAAGATAGATAAATAGATATATAAACATATAGATATATATATATATATATATATATATATATATATATATATATAGATAAACATATAAAAAGATAGAAAGACAATAAGATAGACATATAGAAAAATAGATAGATTGACAAATAGATAGATATATAGACATATAGATAGACTAATAGATAGATAGATAGATAGATACACTTATAAATGTATAGATAGATAAATAGATAAATAGATTAAAAGATAGAAAGATAAATAGATAGATAGATAGATAAATATATAGTGAGATAGATTGATAGATAGACAATCAGACAGATAGTTAGATATAAAGATATATAGATTGATAGACAAATAGATAGATAAACAAACAAATAAACAAACAAACAAATAAATAAATATATATATATATATATATATATAGACAGCAATATAGATATTTAGATAGACAAATAGATAGATAGAAATATAGATAGATGGAAAAATAGATAGATAGATAGACAGACAGATAGATAGACATATAGATAGATAGATAGATAAAAAGATAGATTGATAGATTGATAGATTGATTATTAGACAGATAGACAGATATATAGACAAATAGATAGATAGATAGATAGAATAGTAGGTAAATAGATAGTTAGATAAATAGATAAAAAGATGGATAGACAAATAGATAGATAGAAAAATAGATTGATATATAGATAGATAAACAAATAAATAGACATATAAGTAGACAAATAGATAGATAGATAGATTGAAAGTTTGATACATAGAAAGATAGACAAATTGCTAGATATATATATATATAGATTAATAGATAGATAAATAGATACAAAGATAAATAGATAAACAGATAGAGGGAAAGATGTATTGACATATAGATAGATAAATAGTGAGATAGAAAGATAGATTGATTGATTGATAGATAAACATTCCATATCGCCATATTAATATAATGATAGATAGACATATATATAGATAAATAGATAGATTTATTAATTGATTGATAAATAGATTGATATATCGATCAATAGATAGATAGATAAATAGATAAATAGTTAGACAAATAAATAGATATATTAATAGATAGATCAATAGATAGATAGATAGATAGATAGATAAATAAATAGATTGGTAAATAAATCAATAGATTGATATATATATATATATATGGAAAGATAGACAAATAGATAAATAGATTGATAGATAATTAAACACAGATATATAGATATATAGAAAGATAAATAGATAGATAGATGCACTTATAAATAGATAGATAGACAAATAGAAACACATTTTATTAGACAGATTGATAGACACATTGACAGAAAGATATATAGAGAAATATATAAATAGATAGTTATATGAATATATAAATTGATAGATAGAAAGATAAATAGACTGCCAAAAATATAATTAGATTAATAGATAAACAAAAAGATAGATAGATAAATAGATAGACAAATATATAGGTACATCGAATGATAGATATATACACAGATAGATAGACAGATAGATAAATAGATAGATAGACAAATAGATAGACAGACAGATATATAGATAGATAAATAATCAGATACAGAGACAAATACATACATAAATTGATATATTTAATGATAGAGAGATAGATTGGTAAATTCCCAACAAGATAGATAAATAGTTAGATAGATGGATAGATACATAGATAGATAGATAATAGATTTATTGATAAATAGATAGATAAATAGATAGATAGATAAGTTGATAAACTTATAGATAGAAAAAATAGATTAAAAGAATGATTGATAGATAGCAAGACAGACACATATATAGATAGATAGAAAAATAGATAGATAAAAAAGAAACATAGACAAATATATAGGTTGTTAGTTAGATAGATAGACTCATAGATAGATAGAAATATAGAAAAATACATAGAGAGATTAATAGATAGACAGATAGATGGATAGATAGATAGTTAGATAGATAGAAGGAGAGATAGATCATCATATTGATAGATAGATAGATAGAGAAATAGATAGATGCATAGATAAATAAATAGACAAATATATAGATATATGGATAGACAATTAGATAGATAGATATATAGGCAGATAGATAGATAAAAAGATATATACACTTATAGATAGACAAATATATAGAAAAATAGGTAGAAAGATTGATAGAGAGAAAGATAGACACATAGATAGATAAATAATAGATAAATAAATAAATAGATAAATAGAGAGATAGATATTTAGATAGATATATATATATATATATATAGACATAGATAGAAAGATATATAGATAAATTTATAGGCTGATACATATAAAATAGTTAGACAGATAGATCGACAGATATTATACAAATAGATAAATAGATAGGTAGAAAGATATACATATAGAGAAATATTGATAAACATATAGATATAAAAATATATAAATAGATAGATAGATAGATATAAATAGACAAATAGATAGACAGATATATAGACATATAACTAGACAAATAGGTAGTCGGATATATAGAGAGATGTATATATAGATAGATAGACAAATAAATAGATAGATAGACTTATAGATATACAAATAGATAGTCATATATATACATATATAGATTGATAGATAAATAGAAATATAGAAAGACATATAGATATATAGAAAGATAGATAGACAAATAGATAGGCTATTAGATATACATATAGATAGATAATCAGATAGACAAATAGATAGACATATAGATAGATAGACATATAGATAGATTGACATATAAATAGACAGATAGACATTTAGATGGATAGACCGACAAATATGCAAATAGACATACAGATTGATAGATAAATAGATAGATAGATAGATAGGGAGATAGACAAATAGATTGATAGACATATATATATATATATATTATATAGATAGATAGATAGACAGACAGATTGATAGATAGATAAATAGACATATATATAGACAGATAAATAGACAAATAGAAAGATAAACATATAGATAAATATATTTATAAAGAGATAGATAGAGATAACATACAGATTGACATACAGAGTTATAGACAGATAGATAGACAGTTAGATAGATAGATAAACATACATATATAAAGATAGATAGACAAACACATGATACATAGATAGTTAGATTGAGAGACATAAAGAAAGACAGAAACAAAGACAAATAAACAGACAAGAGACAGACAAATAAACATGCATATTGAAATGAAAATAGAAAGAGAGATACACATATAGATAGATAGATAGATAGATAGGTATATAGATGGATATATAGATAGTTAGATTATAGGATAGTTAGAAAGATAGATAGATAGAAGGATAGATAGTCAGATAGATAGATTGACATATAGAATGATTGATGGATGTATATATATATATATATATATGAATAAATTGACTAATAGATAGATAGATAGATGAATGGATAGATACATAGATAGATAATTAAATAGACAAATCAATAAATAAATAGATAGCCAGATAGATAGACATATAGATACATAGATCAAAAAATACACACATAGGTAGACTGATTGATAAAAAATAGAAAGATAAACAAATAAAAAGATAGAAAAATTGATATAAAAATAGATTGATAGATTGTTTGATATAATTGATTGATATACAGATAAAAAGTCAAATTAAAAGATAGATAGATAGATAGATAAATAGATTGAACGTTAGTTAGTTAGATAAACATATCGATAGACAAATATTTAGACTGATAGATAAATAGATAGAAAGATAGTTAAATAGATAGGTTGATAGAAACAAAGATAGATATATAGAAAGAAAGAAAGATAGATATATAGACATATATAGAAACAAATAGAGAGATACACATAGATAGAGAGATAGAGAGATAGATAGATACTTAGAAAGATAGATAAACAGATAGATATACAAATAAATAAATAAATAGATAACAAATATAGATATATAGATGGTTAGACAAAATATAGATATTTATATAGACAATAGATAGACATAGAGATAAAAAGATATATAGAGACATAGACAGACAGATATATTAATAAATAGATGGATAGATAGATAGATGGATAAATAGATACATATATAAATATAAAAATAAACAGATAGATAGGTAGGTTGGTAGGTAGGTAGATAGATAGATAAATTGAAAACCATCTGGAAAGAAAGATATTTAGACATATAGATAAACAAATAGATAGATATATTGATAGAAAGACACATAAATAGTCATGTAGATAGATAGATAGATAGATAGATAGATAGATAGAAAGATAGATAGATAGATAGAAATAAAGATAGATAATATAAAATAAATAAATAGATTGATAGATAGATAAATTGATAGATAGATAAATTGATAGATAGATAAATTGATAGATAGATAAATTGATAGATAGACAGACATATAGATATAGAAATATTTTGACATATAGATAGACAGATAGATAGACTTAAAAATAGATAGTTAGACAATCACGGAGACATATAAATATATTAAAATATAGATATACATATATATAGACAGATCGATAGAAAGATAGATAGATCGATATATAGATATATAGATAGATAAAAGACTAATAAATAGTTTGATAGTTAGACAATAGATTGACATATTGCTAGATAGAATGATAGA
>JAREIK010000783.1:0-29260 GCA_029783825.1 Sapria himalayana
CTAATAGATACATAGATAGAGAAGTAAATAGATAGATATACAAAAAGATACATATATATATTAATAGATTGAGAGATATATAATAAGATAGATTGAAAGATTGACAAATTGACATATTGAAATATTCACATATTGACACATTGGCAAATTGATAGATTGATATAAAGACCGATAGATAGATCGAGAGATAAATAGATAGATAGATAGATAGACAAATAGATAGAGAGATAGATACTTAGATAGAAAGATAGATAGATAGATAGTTAGTTAGACAAATATAAATACATATAAATAAATAGACAAATATACATCTAAACAGATAGAAAGATATATAGAATGAATGATAAATAGATAAACATATAGACAAATATATAGATAGACAATTAGACAGAATGACATATAGACATATAGATAGATAGAAATATCGACACATAGGCACATAGATAGACAGATAGTTAGATAGACAGATAGATAGATAATATATTTATAGATAAATAGACAGATTGATAGATAGACAGATACACAGATAGACAGATAGATAGATACACAGATAGACAGATAGATAGATAGACAGATAGACAAATAGACAGATAGACAAATAGATAGATAGATTGTCATACAGAAAGATCGATAGATATATTGATAGACAAATAGGCAAATAGATAGATAGATATATAGATAGACATATATCCAAAATGAAAAATTGACAAATAGATAGATAGATATATAGATAGACAGATAAATAGATAGATAGATAGAAGATAAATAGATAGATAGGCAGATAGACAGATAGTTAGTTAGACAAATAAACAGCTAGATAGAAAGACAGATTGTCAGTTAGACAGATAGAAAGATAGATAGGTAGATATATATATATATATATATATATATATATATATATATATAGGATGATAGATAAATTGATAGACAGATAGAAAGATAGATAGATAGATAGAAAGATATATAGATAGATATACATATAGATAGATAGGAAGATAAAAATATAGATAAACATATAGATAGATAGACATATTGATAGATAGTTAGATATATAGATAAAAATATAACTAGATAGAAAGATAGGCAGATTAAAATATAGTCAAATAGAAAGAGAGACATATACCAAGATAGCAAGATAGGCAAATAAATAGATAGATAGATACATAGTTATATATATATATATATATATATAGTTAGATCAATAGATAGATATATAGAATGATAGACAGATAAACATATACATAGGTAAACACAAAGGTAGCTAGAAATTTACGTGAATAATTAGATATCAAGATATGTAGATAGACAAATAGATATATAGATATATAGACAGAAAGACATATAGATAGATAAATAGACAAACAAATAGATAGATGGATAGATAGACATATAGAAAGATAGTTAAATAGACACATATATAGATAGATAGATAGATAAATAGATAGACAGATAGACATATAGATAGACAAATACATAGATAGACAGATAGATAGATACATAGATAGATAGATATACAGATAGACAGATAGACAGATATACAGATAGATAGATAAATAGATAAATAGATAGATATATATTTAAACAGATAGACATATAGATAGGTACATAGTAGATGGCAAAAAAAAGATAGGCAGATAGACAGATAGATAGGTAGACAAACAAATAGATAGACAAATAGACAAACAGATAGATAAATAGACAAATAGACAGATAGAAAGATAGTTATATAGATAGATAGATAGATAGGCAATTAGATAGATAGAATATAGACAGATAGACAAATAGACAAATTGATAGATTGACAGATTGACAGATATACAGCTAGACTAATAGATACATAGATAGAAAAGTAAATAAATAGATAGACAAAAAGATACATATATATAATAATAGATTGACAGATAGATAATAAGATAGTTTGAAAGATTGACAAATTGACATATTGAAATATTCACAAATTGACACATTGGCAAATTGATAGATTGATATAAAGACCGATAGATAGATCGAGAGATAAATAGATAGATAGATAGACAAATAGATAGAGAGATAGATACTTAGATAGAAAGATAGATAGATAGACATATAGATAGATAGATAGTTAGACAAATAGAAATACATATAAATAAATAGACAAATATACATCTAGACAGATAGAAAGATATATAGAATGAATGATAAATATATAAACATACAGACAAATATATAGATAGACAATTAGATAGAATGACATATAGATTGATAGATATAGACATATAGACATATAGATATATAGAAATATCGACACATAGGCACATAGATAGATAGATAGATAGATAATAGATTTATAGATAAATAGACAGACATATAGATAGATACACAGATAGACAGATAGACAGATAGACAGATAGACAAATAGATAGATTGATTATCATAGAGAAAGATCGATAGATATATAGATAAACAAATAGGCAAATAAATAGATATATAGATAGACATATATCCAAAATGAAAAATTAACAGATAAATATATAGATATATAGATAGACAGATAAATAAATAAATAAATAGATAGAAGACAAATAGATAGACAGGCAGATAGACAGATAGTTAACTAGACAAATAAACAGCTAGATAGAAAGACAGATTGTCAGTTAGACAGATAGAAAGATAGATAGGTAGATATATATATATATATAATGATAGATAGATAGATAGAAAGATATATAGACAGATATACATATAGATAGATAGGAAGATAAAAATATAGATAAACATATAGACAGATAGACATATTGATAGATAGTTAGATATATAGATAAAAATAAAACTAGATAGAAAGATAGGTAGATTGACTGATAGTCAAATAGAAAGAGAGACATATACCAAGATAGCAAGATAGGCAAATAAATAGATAGATAGATAGATAGATATATATATATATATATATATATATATATATATATATATATATAGTTAGATAAATAGATAGATATATAGAATGATAGACAGATAAACATATACATAGGTAAACACAAAGGCTGCTAGAAATTTACGTGAATAATTAGATATCAAGATATGTAGATAGATAAATAGATATATAGATATATAGACAGACAGACAAATAGATAAATAGACAAACAAATAGATAGATAGACATATAGAAAGATAGTTAAATAGACACATATATAGATAGATAGATAGATAAATAGATAGACAAATAGACATATAGACAGACAAATACATAGATAGACAGATAGACAGCTACATAGATAGACAGATATACATATAGATAGATAGACAGATATACAGATAGATAGATAGATAAATAGATAGATAGATATATATATATATTTAAATAGATAGACATATAGATAGGTACATAGGTAGATGGGAAAAAAAAGATAGGCAGATAGACAGATAGATAGGTAGACAGACAAATAGATAGATAGACAGATAGACAGATAAACAAACAGATAGATAAATAGACAAATATACAGATAGAAAGATAGTTATATAGATAGATAGATAGGCAATTAGATAGATGAAAGATAGACTGATAGATAGATAGATACATATATACATAAACAAATAGACAAGTATTCCTATAGATAGATAGACAGATAGATAGATAGACACAGAGATAAACATATTGGTAGATAGGTAGATAAATAGATAAATAGATAAATAAATAAATAGATAAATAGATAGATCGATAGACAGACAGATATTAAACAGATATAAAGAAAGAAAGATAGATTGGTAGATAGTAGATAGGTAAATAGGAAGATTTGCATATAGACGGTTCGATATATAGATAGACAAATAGATAGATCGGCAGATAGACTGATAGATAGCTAGATAAACATATAGACAAATAGAAAGATAGTTAGGTAGAAGATAGATAGATAGATAGATTGACACATAGACATATAAACAGATAAATAGATAGACAGACATATAGATAGATAGATATATTGATAAAAAGATAAATAGATAGACATTTAGATCGATATATAAATAGACTTATAGATTGATATTTAGATAGACTTATAGAAAGATATGTAGATAGATATATAGACAGATCGATAGATAGATACTCAAATAAACATACAGACATATAAAAAGATAGATAAACAAAAAGAGAGATATATAGACTGACATATTTATAGATTGACAGTAAGACTAATAGACAGATGAGATATATACAGATATACAGATATACTAATGATTGATAGATAGAAAGATAGACATATAAATAGATAGAGAAATAGAAAGATAGGCAGATAGGCAAAAAAAATAAGCAAATAGGTAGATAAGTAAATACACAGATTAGGAGATAGACATATAGATAGATAGACAAAAATGCAAATAAACAGATAGGCTAATAGGCAAATAGACAAATAAGTAGATAGAAAGATAGATAGATAGCATGTTGGCTGATAGATAGATAGATAGACAGATAGATACGTAGATAGATAGATAAGCAGATAGACTGATAGATAGAAAGAAAAATTAACATACATAAAGTTAGATAGTTAGACAAATAGATATATAGACAGAAAAACAAATAGACACAGATAGAAAAAAAGATATATAGATACACAGATATACAGATTGATATAGAGATAAATAGATAGATAGATATATAGATAGAAACATAGATAGTTGATAGATAGATAGATTGACAATTAGATAGATTGATAAATAGATTGATAGACATAAAGAAAGATATACATATAGACAGAACGCCAAATAGACATGTATTTAGATAGATAGATAGATAGAAGACATATATACAGACAGACAGATAGATATATAAATAGACAAATAGACATAAGAAATATAGACAGATAGACATATAGACAGATAGATAGATAGATCGATACACAACTAGAAAGCTAGACAAATAGACAGATAGAGTGATATTGAACTAGATAGATAGATATATAAATAGATAGACAGATAGAGAAATAGACAAAAAGATAGATAGATAGATAGATGATAGATAGAAAGAAAGATTTATAGATAGATAGATACAAAGAAAGACAAATAGACATATAGACAGATAAACATATAGATAGAAAGAAATATAGACATATAGACATATAGACAAACAAATAGATAGATAGATAGATATACAGATAGACAAATAAATAGATTTACAGATAGATAGATAGACAAATAGATAGTTAGTTAGATAGTTAGTTAGATAGACAAATAGATAGATAGATAAATAAATAGACAAATAGAAAGATAGACAGATAGAGAGAGAGAGAGAGATAGATACGTACATAGATTGGCAGATAGATAGATAGATATAAACACACAAAGATAGATACATAGATATATAGATAGATAGATAGATAGGTAGATTGATAAATAAATTGATTGACAAATAGATTGAAATAAAAAAAGATAGATAACTAATATACAGATAGATATATAGACAGATAGATAGATTATGAAATACATAGATAGAGAAATATTCAGATAGACAGATAGAGAGATAGACAGATTAACAAATTGATAGATAGACAAATAAATTGATAGATAGAAGACATATAGATAGATAGATAGATATATTGATTAATAGATAGGCATACAAACAGATAGATAAATAGAAAAATAAACATATATATAGATAGAAAGATAGCCATAGAGATAGATAGACATATAGACAGATAGACAGATAGACAGATAGACAGATAGATAGAAAGGCATAGGTAGATAGATAGATAGATAGATAAATAGTTAGATTGTCATATTAACAGATAGACAAATAGATAGATAGAATTACAAATAAACATATAAATAGATAGATATATAGACTGATAGACAGATACAAAGATAGACACATAAAGTGATAGAAATATAGATATATAGACAGATAGACAAATTGATATATAGACTGAAAGACCATTAGATAGATATACAAATAGATAGATACACAAATAGATAGATTAAGAGATAGGTGAATATTCAAATAAGTTGATAGATAGATATGTGGATCGATAGATAAACATATAGACAAATTGAAAGATAGTCATATAGATAGATTGGTAGATATGCAAATAGGAAAATAGGTAGATATGCAGATAGACAAATAGGTAGATAGACAATAAGGTAGATAGTCAAATAGGCAGAAAGTCATGAAGATAGATATACAAATAGACAGATAGACAGATAGATAGATAGATAGACATGCAAATAGATAAATAAATAAATAGACAGATACACAGATAGACAGATAGATAGATTAACAAATACATAGATAAACAGATAGACATATAGAAATATATTCAAATAGACAGGTAGAAAGATAGGTAGATAGACAGATAGATACATATGAGATAGAAATATTGATTGATAGATAGATAAATAGACTGATAGACATATAGACTAATAGACAAATTGATAGATAAATAGATAGATAAATTGATAGAAAGAAAAATAGATAAATTGTTAGACAATAGATAGATGGTATGATAGATAGATAGACTGATAGGCAGATATGTATATAGGTAGATAGGCACATAGGCAGTTAGGTAGATATGTAGATTGGTAGATAGATAGATAAAAAGATAGACAAATAGATAGATAGATATATAGATATAAAGATAGATAGATATATATACAAATAGATTGATTGATTGATAGACATGTACACATATAGACAGATAGATAGATAGACAAATAGATAGATAGATGTGAAAATTTGTAAGAGATCAAGCAAAACATTTCTTGATCTGTCCTTCTTGAAATGCTCTAAACTTGTTAGAGAGAGAAATAGTTTCTAGAGAGAGAAACCTGCAATTGGGTAGAAGAAGAAGCAAGTTTTAAGCTAATTTCAATGGAATTGGATTACTTAGTTAATAAGAAGTCCTTTTCTGATTTTATTAGAAAAACCGCGCCTCCTATCGCGAGCTTCTCGCAAATTCAAGAAACAAATATCAAGAAACCCTCGATATTCTTCTCGGCCGAGGAAATTCACAAATTCTCTGCAACTCATACACACATGCTTGTGGGAAATTTTTCGCATGGAAGGCCTCGTATTGATGATATTAGGGCATTTTTTGAATCATTGAATCTCAAAACCTTGATCAAAATCTGACTGATTGATGAGAAATATGTTTTAATACAACTTCATTCCGAGGAGGATTTCCGTCGCTTATGGTTGAAAGGAGCTTGGTATATCATGGGATACACCATGAGAACCTTTAAATGGACTCCAGAATTTAACACAAAGGAGGAATCGTCATTGGCCCCGGTATAGATCCTATTACCTATGCTCCCGATTCACTATTTTGATAAATTGCCATTATATCGTATTGCGTGTGTTTTGGGCTCTCCTCTTCTTCTTGATGCTGCTACGGGAACACTCTCTAGACCGAGTGTTGCAAAAATCGGTGTAGAGGTGGACTTACAGAAATCTCTTCCTCATCATATTTGGATTGAAAACACAGAGGGAGGCGTTTTTGGCAAACTATAGTTCCAGAATACCTCCCTCCTTTTTGTGCATGCTGTAGAAAGATGGGACACGCTATAGAGGTATGTTTGGTTAACAAAAAAAGAAATGAAAATAAACAGAACCTAGCAGAGAAGAAAAGAGCATTTGAAAGTAAAGGAGAAATGGTTAAATATAAAAACAAACCTCAACCAATTGTCCAAACAGACATACAGAATAAAGAAGTTGAAGATCAAAAATTAATTGAATATAATAGGCAGAATAGTGAGGAGGCAAGAACAGAATCCATAGAAAATGCTAAAAGGAGAGAAATGATGAAAAAAATTTCAGAGCTAAATAGGAGAAGCAGAAATCAAATGAAAAATAAGAAACAAAAAAATAATAATAGCTGGGCAGTGTTGGTTGAAGAAGATTCAAATGAGGAATCAGAAATAAAAAGCTTGACTTCCCTCTATATGGATGGAGAAGACAATGAACAGAAAATTAGAATCAATAACAATGACATTAATATAGAAAAACTCAAGCTAAAACAAAAAATGGGAAATAGAGATTGGGCAATTGAAGAACTAAAAATAATGGCCACTCTATTGGGTAGGGATTGGAAAGATGAGAAGGAACAAGAACTAAGCTCAATAAGAAAACCTAGAAGCATGAAAAAAAAGTATTTGAATAAGATATACGAAACTAAATGCACCACTAGAGCACAGGCTAAATCCATAAGAAATGTATAAGTACATCTACTAGAATATTAGGGGAATAGCAAACCCCCCATCAAGAAATAGATTAAAAAAACTAATATATATGTATAAAATTAATCTAATTTCGATAGCTGAACCTATGTTGGATAAAGCTCAGCTAAATTATTATAAAAATTTATTAGGATTCGAAAATGGGTATGCTAATAATAATGGAAAAATTTGGATTTTATGGAAAGATAACTTACATATAAAAATATTAAAAGAAAATAACCAACTAATAAAATTTAGTTTAAGTCAAGAAGAAAATGAAATAATAACAATAATTTATGCAAAAAATAAAAGAGAAGAGAGAAAAGAATTATGGGAGGAAATGAATAAAATTTCGATGGAAAAAAACCTTGGATTATCGGTGGAGATTTTAATATAGTTAGAAGTATTAAAGAAAAGAAGGGTGGTAGGACACCAAATAAAGGAGGGATGTCTCACTTTAATGATATAATAAATAAAACAAAACTTAATAGAAGCTAAATTTTAGGCTCACAGTTTACATGGTGTAATAACTGGAGGAAAAAAGACACAATATGAGCGAGACTGGATAGAGTCTTATTTAATTTTAAATGGCTAGATCAAGTTGGCTCTACAGAAGTGAAGCACTTAAACAGAAACTGCTCTGATCACAGCCCATTATTAATCATGATTAAAAAATCTACTTATACAGGAGGTTCTTTTAGATTCTAGAATTCTTGGTGTTTACACCATGATTTTTTAAAGATGGTGAAACAGTCCTGGAATAAAGAGACATTAGGAAATCCTATTCAAATATTAAATAATAAGTTGAGTAGATTAAAAGTTGAATTAAAAAAGTGGAATAAGGATACTTTTGGGAATATAACAAAAAATATAAAAGATGCAGAGGAACTAGTATTAAAAAGAGAAATAGAATTTGAAAAAACTCAAAATATAGACAATAGAATTGTTGTTAGCAAGGCATGAGCAGAATTAAATCTAAAAATATTAATGGAAGAGGTTTTTTGGAAACAAAAATCTAAAATTAAATGGCTTAAAGAAGGGGATAAAAACACAAATTTTTTTCAAAAAATAGCTAGGTTAAAATATCAGAAACATAGAATTAGAGGTATTAAAGATAATAGGGAAGAATGGCTTGAAAAAGATTCAGACATTCAAAACTATTTCACAAAATTTTTTGAAAATCAATTAAGTGGAATAAGAGAACTAAAAGGAAATTCACTTTTAAAAAACATAGAAAATAAAATCACCATAGAAGATAATAACATGCTAACTAAGCATCCAGAAGAAGAAGAAATCAAAATAGAGATATATAGTATGAACAAAGATAGTGCAGCAGGACCGGATGGATGGAACAACTATTTTTTCCAAGCTTGTTGGGATATAATAAAGAAGGATATAGAAAAAGGGCTTAATAGTATTTTTTGTGGGGCTGAATTTGGAAAAAAATGGGGAAGTTTTCACATTATTCTTATACCTAAAATAGAGAATCCACAGAAAGGGGAATATTTTAGACCAATGAGCCTATGAAACACTATTTACAAAATTGTTTCTAAAATCTTACAAAATAGATTAAATTCAATTTTACCTAAATTATTTCTGAAAAACAAACTGGTTTTATGAAACATAGATTAATAATTGAAAATATCTGCTTGGCTAAAGAAATAAGTAGAGAATTAGGATCTAAATCAAGAGGGAAAAATGTTATTATAAAATTGGATCTATCCAAGGCTTTTGATAGAGTAGAATGGAGCATTCTTTGTTCTATCATGAGAATGATGGGTTTCTCTGAAACATGGATAGATTTGATTTATATATGTATTTCTAATACATGGGCTAGAATTATCACAAATTGAAAGGTAGGAAAAGAAATAATACCAGTTAGAGGTTTAAGATAGGGTGATCCACTTTCACCATCATTATTTAATATTTATCTGGAACTCTTAATAGTTAACCTTAAAGATAAAATGAGGAAGGGTAGGATAGACACATTCAAACAGCCGAGGAACACTCCATTAGTGAGTTGTCTTGCATATGCAGATGATGTAATTATATTCACCAATGGTAGTAGCAAATCACTACAAAATCTGATGAACTTATTGAAATGCATGGAGGAAGAAACAGGTCAAAAATTAAATAAAAGAAAATGTCAATACATGATTTCACATAAGGCTCCAATTGCATTAGCTCATAAAATCAAAAACATTTCAGGCTTCTCCCATAATAAAAAAGAAATCATATATTTGGGCTGCTCATTATATGAAGGTAAACTTAAGATAGTATATTTAGAATTTTTATTAAATAAGTTAAAAAAGAAAATCTCGGGATGGAAAGAGGAATATTTAAGTATGCGGGGCATAATTACTTTAATAAAACATGTTTTAGAAAGGCTTCTAATGCATAATATTATGATAATTCAACCTTCAATTGGTATTATTAAAAAAATCGAAAAAGAATTAGCTAACTTTTTATGGGGAAAAAAAGAGGGTAAATATAAATTATACTGGAAAAAATGGAGAGACTTATGCTACCCAGTTCAAGAAGCTGGATTGAGTTTTGTTAATCTTATAGATTTTGCAAAAGCAGGAGTAAGCAAGAGATGGTGGAGGTTGAAAGAAAATAACAGTCTATGGTCAAAATTTATGAGGGCAAAATATTATATTAAGGATGATATCAATAAAGTAAAGAATAAAAGTAAGTGTTCACAGATATGGACACAAATGCTTAACCAAAAAGAATTAGTTGATAGATTTTCTACTCTTACTAAAAAAGGATGGAAATAGAATTTAAGCTCGGATGGAGCATTTTCTCTAAAAAAGGTTAAAAATGAATTAAGAAAAAAGTTAAAAGAAGATACATTATTCAAATGGGCTTGGAATAATGATAATTCACAAAAAATTAAAACTTTTATGTGGAAAGTTTTATCTAATATTATCCCAATTGACAATAATTTAAAGAAAAAAGGAAAAAAGCTCGTCTCTAGAAGCGAGTGTTGCTTAAATAAAATTGAAACATTGGATCATCTCCGTTCACATGGGAGAGTAGCAGCGGAACTATGGAAAAGACTAGGTTTAGAAATGAATTTAAAATATGAACATCTAAACTTGAAATGTAGGCTTCAAAAATGGATTAATTTAAAAGTTTCTAGTCTAGTGCAGAAATGGATTAAAATTAATGTGCCATTATTAGTTATCTGGTGCATTTGGAAGGCTAGAAATAAAAGTAGATTCGAATGTCATAAAATGATAATAGAAGATATCTGGAAAGATATTAAAGAAGAAACAAGTAAAATTTCAGAATTGTACCATATAAAAAGTCAAGGCTCGAAGAGGGACAAAGAAACCTTAATTTTTTGGAATCTAAAAGAAAATCAACCTAAACAATTTAAAGTAATATGTATAAAATGGGAAAAACCACCTCAAGGTAGTATAGCTCTAAACACAGATGGTAGCTTCGATAAAGATATGGGAGAAGCAGGAGGTGGAGGAGTTATTAGAGATTCGAAAGGACGGCTAATATTAGCCTTCAGTAGAAATATGCAAGCATCCTCGGCAGTTCATGCTGAGATATTAGCTTTAAGAGAGGGTATTAAGTTATGTAGAAAACTAGAAATTTAAAATATAGATATTCAAATAGATTTGAAAATTTTTGTTAATTTAATCAAAAAGCAGACAAAGATGTGGAAATATGAAGATGACATAGAGGATATTCTAAATGATATGAACTATCTAAACTTTTCGATAAAACACATTTTCAGAGAGGCGAATGCATTAGCAGATATTTTAGCTAAAGAGGGAAAAAAGAAAGGTGATCAAGATTATAATTAAACGAATTTACCAAAAAAATTTACTGGAATTTTAAATCTTGATAGAAAAGATTTTCCTTATATTAGAAAAAAAAATATTAATTAGAACTTGCCATTCAAATAGGAAAATAAGTCCGTATAAGAGATCACCCTGGTCCTGAGGGGAGATCGAGATAAGGTAAGTGGCTTTTGTTGTTCTGTTTGTTTTTTTCTGCTTTTCTATTGATTTTTACAGGTAGAAAGGAAAGAAGAAATTGAAACTAATTGAAATAACATCAGGGGACTGGTTTGAGAAAAGATAATGGTTGTATAGATATGTAGTATGCTCTGCAGGTACATTATTCTGCATGTCCATAGTCTGGTGGACTAATATGATTGGAAGGCTAGATATGTTTAAATGGTATTGTTAGTAATGGGTATTATATATGCTGGAAGTCTGTGCCATTTTTCTGGAGGTCTGTGTTATTAAGTGTGTGTTGCTGGTAGTCTGTTATTTTAAAATGGATGTTGCTGGAAGTCTGTTTCTGGTTGTTTGTAGGAAGTCTGTAATATATAGGTGCAAGCTGTAAAAGTTAAAGAGGACAGTGAAGGAATGAAAAGCAAAAAGATGGAAGAAAGCAGAGCATTTCAAATAATGCTGAATAGCAATGGAGCTGTACCTGATGTATCAAGCCAAATTGATAATTGGTCTGAACAGGTAAGAGGGGATACTAGATTTTAATTATGTGTATGATAGAATTGATTTTGTGCAGGAAAAAATTGCAGGTAAATGGTTAATCAAGATATAAATAACAGCACTCAATAATAATCACTTGGGAGGACAGCTTAAAAAGATGTTCAAAACCCAACTACCATTATAAGACAGTGGAAGGAATTAAGCTAAAAATTAAAGAAGGCACGAGATGACTCAAGACTCGAGTTAGCTAAAAATGCTGGAGGGAAAATCATATTCAGATTTAAAAGAGATAAGACACTGTAGAAGCAACGAAATATAGAATGCTCACCGAAGGATTGTTAAAGCAAGACAAGGGATAAGCTACCTTCATAAACTTTCAGAAGGAACTTCTTGTACAAAAAGGTAAAGATAGGAGTCATAGATTAACATAGTCATAGCACAAATAAAATTACATTTTATTAGATTGGTTAAATGTATTTATTTTTATTTGAAGATTGGGTGTAAAAGGGCTAAGGGTAGATGATAGATTATATTAACGGTATTTCTCCGCCAAAAGAGAGTGTTATTATTAATAAAATAATATTTTTTTTAAAAAAAGATAGATAGACAGATAGATAGATATATAGACATATAGATAGATAGCTAGTTAGATAGAAGTTAGATAGATAGATAGATAGATAACATATAAATAGATAAAAGATAGACATAGATAGTTAGTTAGATATACAAATATATAGATAGATAGATAGACAGATAAACGGATAGAAAGATAGATAGACAGACAAATAGACATATATTCAATAGATAGATCGACAAATAGATAGATAGATAGACAGACAGACAGATAGATAGATAGATAAACAAATAGATTTATAGTTTTATCTATTAATGATTAATAGAATGACAGATAGATAGAATTTTTTTTAGACAGAAGGAGAGATAGATAGATAGACAGATAAATATACAAATAGATAGATGTATAGATAAATAGTTAGATAGAGAAATAAACAAATAGATATATTGACATATAGAAAGATTAGTAGATTATTAGATTGATAGATTGATAGAAATTTTAATAAAGAGATCAAGTGATATACATATTTAAATATACACAAATAGAGAAATGAACAGATAAAAATTTAGATAGATAGATAGGTAACTAGATAGAATGATAGATAGATAAATAGATAAACAGATAGACAAATAAATAGATAAATAAATAGATAGAGAGACAGATAGATAGACAATAGATATAGACAAATTGATAGATGGATAAAAAGATAGATAGATGATAGACAGATAGATAGATAGAGAAATGTTCAAATAGACAGATACACAATAGATAGATAGATAGATAGTTAGACTAATAAATAAAGAGACATAAAGATAGACAGACACAGAAATAGAGAGATATATAGATAAATTGATAGATAGACAAATAAACAGATAGATAGATACAAAGATAGACATTGTAAATAGATAGATAGATAGGCATATTGATTGATTGATATAAAAATAAAAATATACACAAATAGATAGATAAACAGATAGGAAAATAGGTAGATAGGAAGATAGACAGATAGGCAGAAAGACAAATAGATAGACAAATAGATAGATAGATATAAAATTAGAGAGACAGGCAGACAAATAGATTTATAGATACATAGACAAATAGATAGATATATAGAAAGATAGATAGAAAGTCTTGGAAAGATACATAGACAAATAAATCGATTGTCACATAGACTGATAGACAAATAGACAGATAGATAAATATAAAATAGATAGATAGATTGGTTGTTCGATAGATAGAGGGATATACATATAGACAGATTGACAGATTGATAGATAGAAAAATAGATAAATTGATAAATAAGTAGATAGATTGCTAGATAGATAGATAGATAGGCAGATAGATGGATAGGCAGTTAGGTAGATAGGCACATAAGTATGTAGATAGATAGGTAGATAGGCAGATAGATGGATATGCAGTTAAGTAGGTAGGCACATAAGTATGTAGGTAGATAGGTGGATAGGTAGATAGGCAGATAGAAAAATAGATGGATAGACAAATAAATAGATAGATATAAAGATAAATAGATAGATAGATATTTAGACAAATATATATATATATATATATATAAATAAATATACAAATAGATAGATAGTTAGATAGATAGATAGATAATCAAATAGATAGATAGATATACTCATAGACATATAGATATATAGACAGCTAAAAGTTAGATAAATAGATAATAGATAGATAGACAAAAAGATAGATAAAAGATAGACAAATAGACAAAGAATTAGATATACAAATATATAGATATATAGACAGATAGATAGATAGATAGTTAGACATATAGATGAATAGACATATAGACAATCAATAGATCAACAGATAGATACATAGATAAACATATAGACAGATAAATAAATAGACATATTTATAGTTTGATATATGGATGATGAAAAGAATGACAAATTGATAGAATTTTTTATAAACAGATGGAGAGATAGACAGATATACAGATAAATACATAGAGAGAAAGACTGATAGGTAGATAGTTAGATAGACAGATAGACAAATAGATATATTGACATATTAAATATATAAATAGATTATTAGATTTATAGATTGATAGAAATACCAATAGATATATTAAGAGATATAAACATATAAAGATGGACAATAAAAGAAATAGATAGATTGAAAGATAGACAAAAAGATAGACAAAAAGATAGACAGATAGATGCATAAATATATAGAGAGATAAGTAGATAGACAGACAGATAGATAGACAGATAGTCAGATAAACAAATAGAGAAATAGATAGATAGATAGCTAGATATAGATAGATAGATATACAAATAGATAGATAGATAGACAGATATATAGTAGAGAGATAGATAAATCAACAGATATACAGATAGATAAATAGATAGATAGATAGACAAATAAACAAATAGAGAGATAGAATGACAATAGATAGATAAACAAATACAAAGATAGATAGATAGATAGATAGACAGATAGCCAGATAGATAGATTGATGGTCAAATAAAAATATAGACAAATAGATAGATGTACAGATATGAAGATAGATTGATTGATGGACAAATATAAATATAGAAAAATAGATAATAGGAAAATTGGTAGATAGGAACATTGATAGATAGGTAGATAGAAAAATAGATAGGTAGATAGATAGATAGATATATAGATAGATAAATAGTCAGATTGATATATTAATATAATGACTGATAGATAAATTGAGAGTTAGACAAATAAATGATATATAGATAAACAAATATATATATAAATATAGATAAATAAATTGATAGATAGATAGATAGAATGATAAATAGGTAGAATGGTAGATAGGCACATAGGCAGATAGGAAAATTGATAGATAGATAATAATATAGATAGATAGATAGATATAAAGATTGATAGATTGACACATAGCCAGAAAGATAGATTGACAGATATACAAATTGACAAATAGATAGATAGATAGACAGATAGATTTATAGATAGATAGACATATAGATAGATTGATAGATAGTCAGAAAGATAGATACATAGATTGATAGATAGATAGATAGAAAGTTAGGCAGATAAATATATAGATAGATATATATATAAATAAATATATGTGTGTGTGTATGTTTGTGTGTGTGCTATCTTTATAGATAGATAGATAGATAGAAAAATACTCAGATAGATAGATTGACAGATTGATAGATTGATAGATTCATAGAAAGATTGATAGACAAATTGCAAGATAAATACATAAATGATAGATAGATATACATAATGATCGATATATAATTAAATAGTTAGATATACAGATAGACATAAAGATAGATAAAGATATAGATAGATAGACAGATAAATAGAAGTTAGATAGATAGATAGATAATTAGATAGATATATAGTTAGATAGATAGATATACAGATAGACAAATAATAGAGAGATAGATAGATAGATAGATAGACAAATTGATAGATTAATAGAAAAATATAATTACATATAAACATATTAACATATAGACAAATAGACAAAAGGCATATCGACAAGTGTATATATATATATAGATAGATCGATCGATAAAGTGATAAACAAATAGATAGATAGACAGATATATAGATTGATATATTGATAGATTGACAGAAAGCCTTATAGATAGATGTAAATATAGATAGATAGACACATAAATAGATTAATAGATAGATAGTTAGAAAGATAGATTGATAGAATGAAAGATATATAGATAGACTGATACACAGATAGTTTAGATTGACACATAGATTGATTGACACATAGATTGATTGACATATTCATAGATAAGCACATTCATAAATTGATAGATTGATAGAAATACCATTAGATAGGTCAAGAGATAGACATTTAGAAAGGTAAATAGATATTGAAATAGATAGATATAAAGATAGATAGAAAGATAGACAGATAGATAGATAGATAAACAAATAAGTACATAGGCAAATAAGTAGATAGATAGACAAATTGACATATAGAAAAATAGACATATACATAGATAGACAGATAGATAGAGATACAAATAGATAGAAAGATAGATAGTTCGACAAATATATAGATAGACATATAGACAGATATACAGATAGATAGCAGATAAATAGAGAGATAGATTGATTGATTATAAGATAGTAATATAGACAGATAGATAGATACAAAGATTGAAAGATAGATATTTTGACAAATAGACATTTAGACAGATAAATAGATAAATAGATAGAAATATAAAAAGATAAATAGATAGGTAGAAAAGTAGATTGACATATAGAGTGATAGAAGATAGAAATATAGATACAAAGATTGATAGATAGATAGGTAGGTAGATCGACATATAGAGAGATAGATAGATAGGTAGATATGCAGATAAACAGATAGGTACATAGGCAAATAGGAAATACGCTGATAGGAAGATAAATAGATAGGCAGATAGACAGATAGATAGATAGACCAATAGAGAGATAGATATAGAAAGATAGATAGATAGACAAATAGACAGATAGACAAATAGACAGACAAATAGATATATAAATAGACAGACAAATAAATAGACAAATAGACAGATAGACAAATAGAGAGTATATAGATAGATATATAGATAAAATGATTGAATGATTGATTGATTGATAGATAGATAGACTAAAAGAAAGATAAATTGATTGATTGACATATTGACAAATAAACAGATACAAATATAGACATTGACAGATAGATAAATAAATAGATAAATAGATAGAAATATAGAGAGTTACAGATAGAGAGATAGACAGATAGATAGATAGATAGACAGATATGTAGATAGATAGATAGGTAGATAGGTAGATATGAAAATAAGTAGATAGTTACATAGGTAGAAAGGCAGATAACAGATAGATAGATAGATAAATAGATAGATAAATAACTAGTAGATAGATAAACAGACAAATAGATAGACACATAGAAAAATAGATAGATAGACAGATAAATAGATTAAAAGATTTATAGATAGAAAGATAGACAAATAGACAGATAGACAGTAAGATAGACAAGAAGATAGATAGGAAGAAGTACATATATAGAGATAGGCAGATAGATAGATAAACAAATTTATAGATAGATAAATAGTTAGATAGATAAACATATAGACAAATAGAAAAAAAGAGAAATATAAAATAGGCAGATATACCAAAAGATATATAGAAATATACACAGGTAGACACATTAAATATTTACAAATTCATAGATTTACAGATTAACAAATTGACAAAAAGCTCGATAGACAGATTGAGAGGTAGACAGATAGAAACTTAGATAGATAGACAGATAGAAAGATAAATAGAAAGACAAATAGGCAGATAGGTAGATAAATAGATATACAAATAGACACATAGTCAGATAGATAGATAAACAAATAGACAGATAGATAGACAGATTAACATATAGTAGATAGTTAGATAGTTAGATACACAAATAGATAGATAGACAAATAGACAGATAGATAGAAAGAAAGTTAGATATATATACAAATAGATATATAGATAAATAAAAAGATAGACATATAGATCGATATACAAATAGATTGATAGATAAATAGGCAGATTGACAAATTACTAAATAGACAAATGCACAGATAAGTAGATCGACAGATAATGAGATAGATAGATTGAAAGATAGGCAGATAGAAAGATAGTTAGATAAGAAGATAGGCAAATAGGTAGATAGGCATATATATAGATAGACAAATAGATAGATAGATAAAATGATAGATAGATAGACAAATAGATAAATACATAGATAGATAGATAGATTAATAAATCGATAGATAGATAGATAAATAGATAGATAGATAGACAGATAAACAAATAGGCAAATAGATAAATAGATAGATAGATATATAAACATATAAATATATAGATTAATTGATAGAAAAATAGAAAGTTAAATAAATATAAAGATAAACAGATATGAAAATAGGTTGATAACTAGATAGACTAATAGGTAGATTTTGATAGATAGACAGACAAGATAGATAGATAGACAAATAGATTGATTGACAGATTGATATATTGATTGATTGGTAGAATGTCTTATAGACAAATTGAGAGATAGATAAATAGACAAATGGATAGACAAAATACATATATATAGATAAATAGATAGATTTTTAGATAGATAGATAGACAGATAAACAGATAGACAGATAGATATATAGATATATAGACATATATCTTGATAGCCAAATAGCCGAATAGCCAGATATTCAAATAGATAGAGAGATAGATAGATAGTCATATAGAAATATAGAACTATAGATAGATAGATAGTTATACAAATACATAGATTGGTAGATAGACAGATAGAAATATAGATGGCTAGATAAATAAAATGATAGTAGGACTTATAGGTAGATATACAGATCGATATATATAAAGATAGATAGATATATAGATAGACATATATGCAGAGAGGTAGATATATAGATAGACAGATAGAAAGATATTATATAGATAGAAAGATAGATAGATTTACAGATAGAAAGATAGATAAATAGATATATATGTACATAGACAGATAGATAGATACATATGCATATAGCAACATAGGTAGATATGTAGATAGATAGATAAATAGAGAGGTAGATAGATACACACACACACACACACAGATAGATAGATAGATAAACATATTGACATATAGACAATAGACATATCGACAAATAGATAGATAGATAGATTTATAGATTGATATATTGATAGATTTATATATTGACAAATTGATAGAAAGCCTTATAGACAGATGCAGAGAAAGATAGATAGACAAATACACAAATTATTTGATAGAAAAATAGATAGATAGATAGATAGATAGACAGATAGACATATAGAAAGATAGATTGAGAGATAGATAGTTAGATAGACATATATGCTGATAGCTATATATCAAATTAGCTAGATATACATATAGATAGATAGAAAGATAGACAGAAAGAAAAATAGATTTATAGTCAGATAGAAAGATTGAGATATAGACAGACTGATAGATAGATATATAGATAGATAGATAGATATACAAATAGACAGATAGATAAAAAATAGATAGATAGATAGATTGATTGATATATAGACAAATAGACGGATAAACAATTAAATAGATAGATAACCAAATAGCCAAATATCTTGATAGGTAGATATATAGATAGATAGATAAATAGGCAAATAGATATATAGATAGATAGTCAGATAAAAAGATAGATACATAGAATGATTGATAGATAGACAAATATAAAGATATATAGATAGACAGTTAGAAAGATATCCAGATATATAGATATAAAAAATGATAGATATATAGATAGATAGATATTTAGATAGATAGATAGATTATTATATAGATATATAGTTACACAGATAGATATAAACATACACTGATTGATAGATAGCTATATAGATTGATAGATAGATAAAGAGTATACATATAGACATATAAATAAATACATAGATAGATACATAGACATATAGAAATATTTATCGATAGATAAATAGATAGATAAATAAATAGATAGATAGACGTATAGACAGATAAAAAGATTTGTAGATAAATATATAGACAGATAGACATGTAGACATATAGATAGATTGGCAGTCAAACACATAGATACATAGCACACCATTACATAGATAGATAGATAGATAGATAGATAGATAGATAGATAGACAAATAGAAAGATAGATAAATAGATAGACATATAGTCAGATAGATAGATATATAGACAAATAGATAGATAGACAGATAGTAGTTAGTTAGTTAGCAAGATAGGTAGAAAGACATATAGGCAAATAGGTAGATAGATAGATAGATACATAGATAGATAGATAAGATAGATAGATAGAAAGATAGACATAAAGATAGATTGATAGATTTATAAATAGATAGATAGACAGATAAAAATATAGACATAAATAGATTGACAGATTGATAGATTAACACATTGACAAATTGATAAAAAGATTGATAGACATATCGAGAGATAGGTAGATAGAATGATAGATAGATACATAGATAGATAGATAGATAGATAAACTGATAGAAAGATAGATAGATATAAAGATAGATAGATAGACATATTGATAGAAAGGTAGAAAGGCTGATAGTTAGATAGTCAGATAGACAGATAGGCAAATTGACAGATAGGCATATAGACTGATAGACAGATAGATAGATTGACACATAGACACATAGACATATATATATATATAGATAGTTAGATCGATAGATAGACTAATAGAAAAATAGATAGATAGTTAAATAGATAGACAGATAGACAAATAGATAGATAGATGGATAGATAGATCGACAGATATATAGATAAAAAGATACACATATAGATAAATAGATGGATAGACAGATTGATAGATTGATAGACATATAGATAAATAGATAGATAGATAGATAGACAAGTAGATAGATAGACAGATGGATAGTTAGACAGATAGATTGATTGATAGATAGACATATAAACAGATTGAAAGATCGACAGATAGACAGATAGACAGAAAGACAAATAAACATATTGATAGTTTGATAGATTGATAGATTGACAGATTGAAAGAATGACAGATAGACAGAATAATAGATAGACAAATAGACTGATAGACAAATTGGTAGATATACAAATAGAAAGATAGACACATAGACATATAGAAAGATAGACAGATAGATAGAAAATAGGCAAATAGACAGATAGACAGACACACAAATAGATAGATAGATAGATATATTGATAGAGAGATAGATAGATGAACATATATATTGATAGACAGATAGGAAAATAGACATTTAGAAAGATAAGCAAATATGCTTAAATACAGATGGATTGATAAATAGATAGATAGACAAATAGATAGATAAGCAAATAAGCAGAAAGACATACTAACAGATAGATAGATAGATAGATTACCAGATAGCAAGATCAGAAGATAGATAGATAGATAGATAGATACAAACATAGATAAATAGATAGACAGATAGAGGGATGAAAGATAGTTAGATAGACATATAGACAGATAGACAGATAGACATATACACATATAGACATATAGATAAATAGATAAATAGATAGATTGATTGATTGAAATATAGATAGGCATATAGATAGATAGATAAATAGATAGATAGATAAATAGATAGATAGACAAATAGATATACAGATAGTTAGAGAGGTAGATAGATAAATTGATAGGCAGATTGATTGATTGATTGATAGACAGATATATAGATAAAAAGATAGCAAGAGAGCCAGATCGGAAGATATATAAATAGATTGATAGATAAATAGATAGATAGACAGATAAATAGATTGATAGATAAATAGATTGATTGATTCATAAATAGATAGATAGGTAGAAAGATAAATAGATATATAGATAGATAGATAGCCAGATTGCCAGATAGGTGGATAGATAGATATATATACATACATACATATATATATATATATATCAATTAATTGATTGATTTATTTATTTATTAATTAAATGATTGATAGATAGATTATGGTATATATAGATAGATAGATTGATTGATTGATAGATATATTGACATATAAAAAGATAGACAGATTGATAGATTGATTGATAGATTGACAGATAGATTGATAGAAAGATAGACAAATAGATAGATAAATAGACAAATAGATAGATAGATAAACATTAGACATATAGACAAATAGAGAGATAGATTGATTGATACTTTGATAGATAGACAGAAAGATAGATACATAGATAGATAGATTGATTGACAAATATATAGATAGACAGACAGATACATAGATAGATAGATTAAATAGATAGAAAAGTAGATATATAGATTGATAGATAAATAGAAAGATAGACAGACAGATAGATACATAGATAGATAAATATATAAATAGATAGCTAGGTAGTTATTTAGAAAGGTAGTTAGACAAATACACATATAGATAGATAGACATATAGGCAAATAGATAGATTGATATATAGATAGACATATAGGTAAATAGATAGATTGATATAGATAGATAGATAGATATACTAATAGTCATTTTGATAGATTAATTGATAGATAGCTAAATAGATAGATAAAAATATAGATAGATAATTAGACATAAAGATAGATATAAAGATACACAGATAGAGAGATAGATATATAAATTGTTAAATATAGAGTTATATAGCTAGACCTATTGAAATATACACATATATATACATATACATATAAATTGATTTATAGAGAGATACATAAACATATAGATAGATAGATAGAGTGACATATAGATAGATAGTTATATTGACAGATAGATTGATAGATTGACAATTAGATAGATATATATATAGCGAGATATATAGATAGATTGATAGATTGATAGATAGATATATAGACAGATAGACATATCGACAGATAGGTAGATAAATAGATAGATAGAAAGATAGATAGATAGACAGACAGATAGACCGATAGATAGATAAAAATATAGACAAATAGATCGATAGTTAGATTGATAGATAAAAAGATAGACAAATAGACAAATAGATAAATTAATGGAAAGATAGATAGATAGAGATAGGTAGATATGCAGATAGACATATAGGTAGATAGATTGATAGACAAATAAATAGATAGACACATAAATTGATTGAAAGATAAATAGATTAAAAGATAGATACATAGATAGAAAGACAAATTTATAGATTTATAGATTGATAGTTTTGCAGATTGAAAGATTATAAGAAAGAGTGATAGATAAATACACAAATTGAAGGATAGATAGATAGAATGATAGACAGATAAAGAGAAAGAAATATAGACAAATAGAAAGATAGACTGATTGATAGATAAAAAGAAACACATATAGAAAGATAGAAAGATAGAAAATTCAATATATATATATATATATATGAAGAAAGGTAGACAGGCAGATAGATAAATAAATAGATAGACAGATAAATTGATAGATAGACAGATAAATAAATAGAGAGATCGGCACATAGACAAATAGATAGATAGATAAATAGACAGATATACAGATATACAAATAGACAGATATACATATAGATAGATAGACAGAAGACAGATAGAACTATAAACACACAGATAGATAGAAAAATAGACTAATAGATAAATAGATAGATACAGTGATAGACAGATAGTCAGATAGACATGTAAACAGGTAGACACGTAGACAGATAGATTAAAGAAAGATAGATAGATAGAAAGATTGATAGATTGATAGACTGACAGATTTACAGAAAGACAGATTGACAGATTGATACATAGACATATAGATAGATAAACACATAGATATAGAGAGATATAGACATAAAGACATTTAGACAGATGAAGATAGGCAGATAGATAAATGGACATATAGATAGATAGACAGATAAAAAGATTAACACATAAATATATAGAAAGATACACAGATAGATGGATAGACAGATAGATAGATATAAATATAGATTGATAGATAGATAGTTAGATAGACAAATAAACATATAGACAGATAGTTAGATAGATAGGGATATAGATAGATAGATAGATAGATAAACAAATAGACAGATAGATAGTTAGTTATATAGACAAAAATATAGATAGATAGATAGATATACAAATAGACAAAAAAATAGATAAATAGATAGCCTGATAGCCAAAAGCCATATGGATTGATACACAAATAGAATTATAGATATTTAGACATATAGATAGATAGGTTATTAAGCAAATAGACAAGTTGATAGATAGACAGATTGACAGATAAATAAATTGACAAATAAATAGTTAGATAAATAGATAGATAGTGAGGTAGTCAGATAGAATGATAGATAGATAGATTGAAGACAGATAGATAGATTGACAGATAGATAAATTGATAAATAACCAGATAGACACATTGATATATAGACATATTGATAGAAAGACACATAAAAAAATAGAGAGCCAGATATCCATATATCCATATAGATAGATAGACATATAGACATATAGACTTATAGTCATATAGGTAGATATGAAGATAGATAGATAGATCGATTGTTAGATAAAAAGATAGAAAGATAGATAGAGAGACAAATAAACATATATATATATATATATATATATACAGATAGATAGATATATATACAAATAGATAGATACATAGATGGAATGATAATCAGATATATATATATATATATATATATAGATATACAATAGATAGATAGACAAATAGACATATAGACAAATAGACAGATAGATAGAAAGGAAGATATACAAATAAATAGATAGCATGATAGCTTGATTTCCATATGTATAGATACACAGATAGATACACATATAGACTTATATATAGATAAGAAGAAAGATAGATAAATATATAGACAGATAGACACATAGATAGATAAATAGAAAAATAGATAGACTAATATACAGATAGACAGATAAATAGAATTCAGATTGATATAAATATAGATAGACATAGAGAGAGAGATAGATAGATAGATAAATTGATAGATATAAAGATAGATAGACAGATAAATAGACAGATAGATAGGCAGATAGATAAATATATAGATAGATAGATAGACAGATAAATATATAGATAGATAGATAGACAGATAGATAGCTAGCTGGATAGAATGACAGAGAGATAGATAAATAGATAGATAGTTATACTAATAGACATTTTAGACATATAGACATATACATAGATAGATATATATACATTAGATAAATTTATAGATAGATATATAGACATATAAATAGATAGACATATAGATAGATAGAAAAATAAACAGATAGATAGATACATAGATAAACAAATATATAGATAGACAGAGAGTAAGATAGATATATGGATAGATAGATAGACTAATAGATAGGCAGATAGATAGATAGATTAATTGATTGATATATACATAGATAGATAAATAAATATAGATATATATAGACACATAGTCATATAGATATATAGATAGATAGATAGATATATTGAATGATAGATACACAGATAGATACATAATTATATCGATTGATAGATAGATAGGCAAATAGATAGATTAACAGATAAGCAGAAAGTCAAAACACATATAGACAGATAGACACGACATATAGATAGACAGATAGACATATATACAGATTGATAGACAAATAGACAGACAGACAGATAGATAGATAGATAGATATACATATAAATAGATAGACATATTGACATATACACTATAGATATATAGTAAGATAGACAGGTAGACATATATATAGTTAGATATATAGATATATAGATATATAGATATATAGACAGATATATAGATACACAAGGAGATAGATAGATACATAGATAGATAGATACACAAATAGACAGATATACATATTGACAGATAGTCAGATAGACATATAGACAGATAGATAGAAAGACATATAGATAGATAGATAGACTAATAGACAGATAGATAGATATATAGATAAATAGAGAGATAGACAGATAAAAAGATAGATAGATAGACAAATATATATATATATATATATATATATATATATAGATAGATAGATAGATAGAAAGGCTATTGATTGATAGACATATAGTCAGATAGATAGACATACAGATACACAGATAGATAGAAATATAGTTATACAGATAGAAATATAGACATATACCCAGATAGGTAGATAGACATATAGATAGATTTATAGATAGATAACTTGATAGATAGATAGATAGATAGATATATAGATATATAGATAGATAGACATATAGACAGATAGACATATAAATAGATAGTCCTCTAGACAGATAGACAGATATATAGATAGACAAATTGACTGATAGATAGATAGATAGATAGATAGACAAATAGACAAATAGATTGATAATCAAATACACAAATAGATTGATAGACAGATAAATAGAGAGAGATATATATAAATGGAAAGACAGGATGATAGATAGATAGATAGACAGATAACCAGATAGACAAATAGATAAATAGATTGATAGATATATAATCAGATAGTCAAATAGACATGTAGATAGGTAGACACTTAGATAGATAAATAGAAGATAGTAGACGATAGACAATTTATAGATTGACAGATTTACAAAATACAAATAGACAGATAGGCAGATTGATAGATAGCCATATAGATAAATAAACACATAGATATAGAGAGAGATAGATATATAGACATTTAGACAAATGAAGATATGGTAGATAGATAAATGGATAGATAGATGGTTAGATAGATTGAAAGATTGACATATAAATATATAGAAAGGTATATAGATAGATGGATAGGCAAATAGACAAATTGACTGATAGGAGATAGTTATAAAGATAGATAGATAGAATAGATAGATAGAAAAATAGAAAGATTGATAGATAGATAAAAGATAGGGATATAGATAGATAGACATATAGACAAATAGATATATAGACAGATAGGTAGATAGATAGATAAAAGATAGACAGATAAACAAATAGACAGATATCAGATAACCAATTATAGATAGATAGATATTTAGATAAATAGATAGATAGACATATAGACAGAAGATAGATTGATAGATAGCCTGATAGCCAAAAGCCATATTGATAGATAAATAGATATAAATATAGATATTTAGACATATAGATAGTTAGGCTATTAGGCAATAGATAGATAGATAAATAAATAGATAGAAAAAATGATTAATAAATAGATATATAAATAGACTGATAGTTAGTAGACAGATAGAAAGATAGATATATAGATTGAAGACAGATAGATTGATATACAGATAGTCAAATAGATGGATATATAGATCGATAGATAGACATATTGATAAAGGAACATAGACAAAGAGATAGCCAGATATCAATATATCCATATAGATTGATAGACATATAGACATATAGTCATATAGGCAGATATGCAGATAGATAGATAGTTAGTTAGTTAGATAAAAAGATAGAAAGATAGATAGAGAGACACATAAATAGATATACAGACAGACAGATTTTTTGATAGATTGACAGAATATACAATTTGACAGATAGATAGATAGATGGAATGATGACAGATAGATATATAGATAAAAAGATAGACAGATAGATAGATAAACAAATAGACATATAGAAAAATAGACAGATATATAGAAAGGAAGATATACAAATAAATAGATAGCCGCATAGCTAAATAGCCATATGGATAGATACACATAGAGACTTATATATAGATAGGTAGAAAGACAGATAGATATATGGTCAGATAGATATATAGTCAGATAGATAGATACTGGATAGAATAATATATAGATAGATAGATAGAATTTAGATTAATAGATATATAGATAGATAGATAGAATTTAGATTAATAGATATATAGATAGACATATGAGAGATAGAAAGAAAGATAGATAAATTGATAGATAGAAAGATAATTACACAAACAGAAGAAAGATAAATACATAAACAGATAGATAGCAGATAGGTAGATATAGAAATAAATAGATAGATAGATAGAAAAATATATAGATAGATAGATAGACAGATAGACATACAGATCGATAAATAGTTATACTGATGGACATATAGACATATGCATAGATAGATAGATATACATTAGATATATTTATAGATAGATAGATAGACAATAAATAGAAAGATAGATTGATAGATACAAAGACAAATAAATAGATAGACACATAGATAGATAGATTGATTAACAGAAAGATAGATAGACAGATAGTAAGATATACATAAACAGATAAACAATAGACACATAGATAGACTTATAGACAAATAGATAGAATAGACTGATAAACAGATAGATAGATACATAGATAATAGTTTGACATACATAGTTAGATAGATATATATATATATATACACATACATATAGACACATAGTCATATAGATATATTGACACATAAATAGATTATATTGATAACATATACACAAATAGATACATATATAGATAGATAGGCAGATTTTCAGATAGACATTTATATAGATAGACAGGACAAATATATAGACAGACAGATAGAAAGACAGATAGATAGATTGGTAGATATAGAATAT
>JAREIK010000783.1:33717-59832 GCA_029783825.1 Sapria himalayana
AGATAGATAGATATATAGATAAAAGACAGATAGACAGATAAAAAGATAGATAGATAGACATATATATATATATATATATGTAGACATATAGATAGATAGATAGATAGAAAGGCTATTGATTGATAGACATATAGTCAGATAGATAGACATACAGATACACAGATAGATAGAATATAGTTATACAGATAGAAATATAGACATATACCAGATAGGTAGATAGACATATAGATAGATTTTATAGATAGATAACTTGATAGATAGATAGATAGATAGATATATAGATATATAGATAGATAGACATATAGACAGATAGACATATAAATAGATAGTCCTCTAGACAGATAGACAGATATATAGATAGACAAATTGACTGATAGATAGATAGATAGATAGATAGACAAATAGACAATAGATTGATATCAAATACACAAATAGATGATAGACAGATAAATAGAGAGAGATATATATAAATGGAAAGACAGGATGATAGATAGATAGATAGACAGATAACCAGATAGACAAATAGATAAATAGATTGATAGATATATAATCAGATAGTCAAATAGACATGTAGATAGGTAGACACTTAGATAGATAGATAAAATAGCGATAGAGAGATAGATAAATTTATAGATTGACAGATTTACAAAAATACAAATAGACAAATAGGCAGATTGATAGATAGCCATATAGATAAATAAACACATAGATATAGAGAGAGATAGATATATAGACATTTAGACAAATGAAGATAGGTAGATAGATAAATGGACAGATAGATGGTTAGATAGATTGAAAGATTGACATATAAATATATAGAAAGGTATATAGATAGATGGATAGGCAAATAGACAAATTGACTGATATGTAGATAGTTATAAAGATAGATAGATAGAGAGATAGAGAGAAAAATAGAAAGATTGATAGATAGATAAATAGATAGGGATATAGATAGATAGACATATAGACAAATAGATATATAGACAGATAGGTAGATAGATAGATAAAAGGTAAACAGATAAACAAATAGATAGATACTCAGATAAACCAATATATAGATAGATAGATATTTAGATAAATAGATAGATAGACATATAGACAGAAAGATAGATTGATAGATAGCCTGATAGCCAAAAGCCATATTGATAGATAAATAGATATAAATATAGATATTTAGACATATAGATAGTTAGGCTATTAGGCAAATAGATAGATAGATAAATAAATAGATAGAAAAAATGATTAATAAATAGATATATAAATAGACTGATAGTTAGGTAGACAGATAGAAAGATAGATATATAGATTGAAGACAGATAGATTGATATACAGATAGTCAAATAGATGGATATATAGATCGATAGATAGACATATTGATAAAAGGAACATAGACAAAGAGATAGCCAGATATCAATATATCCATATAGATTGATAGACATATAGACATATAGTCATATAGGCAGATATGCAGATAGATAGATAGTTAGTTAGTTAGATAAAAAGATAGAAAGATAGATAGAGAGACACATAAATAGATATACAGACAGACAGATTTTTTGATAGATTGACAGATATACAATTTGACAGATAGATAGATAGATGGAATGATGACAGATAGATATATAGATAAAAAGATAGACAGATAGATAGATAAACAAATAGACATATAGAAAAATAGACAGATATATAGAAAGGAAGATATACAAATAAATAGATAGCCGCATAGCTAAATAGCCATATGGATAGATACACATAGAGACTTATATATAGATAGGTAGAAAGACAGATAGATATATAGTCAGATAGATATATAGTCAGATAGATAGATAACTGGATAGAATAATATATAGATAGATAGATAGAATTTAGATTAATAGATATATAGATAGATAGATAGAATTTAGATTAATAGATATATAGATAGACATATAGAGAGATAGAAAGAAAGATAGATAAATTGATAGATAGAAAGATAAATACACAAACAGATAGAAAGATAAATACATAAACAGATAGATAGACAGATAGGTAGATATAGAAATAAATAGATAGATAGATAGAAAAATATATAGATAGATAGATAGACAGATAGACATACAGATCGATAAATAGTTATACTGATGGACATATAGACATATGCATAGATAGATAGATATACATTAGATATATTTATAGATAGATAGATAGACAGATAAATAGAAAGATAGATTGATAGATACAAAGACAAATAAATAGATAGACACATAGATAGATAGATTGATTAACAGAAAGATAGATAGACAGATAGTAAGATATACATATAAACAGATAAACAGATAGACACATAGATAGACTTATAGACAAATAGATAGATAGACTGATAAACAGATAGATAGATACATAGATAGATAGTTTGACATATACATAGTTAGATAGATATATATATATATATACACATACATATAGACACATAGTCATATAGATATATTGACACATAAATAGATATATTGATAGACATATACACAAATAGATACATATATAGATAGATAGGCAGATTTTCAGATAGACATTTATATAGATAGACAGGACAAATAGATAGACAGACAGATAGAAAGACAGATAGATAGATTGGTAGATATAGAAATATAGAGATAGATAGACATATAAATAGATAGATAGATAGATAGATAGAGAGATAGATAGATAGCTAGATTGAATGAAAAAGATACAAATAGACATACAGATCGATAGATAGTTATACTGATAAACATATAGACATATAGACATATGCATAGATATATAGATAGATATGCATTAGATAGATTTATAGATAGATAGATAGATAGACAGATAAACATATAGACAAATTGATAGATACAAAGACAAATAAATAGATAGCCACATAGATAGAAAGATAGATTGACAGAAAGATAGATAGACAGATAGATAGCCAAATAGATAGATAGACTTATAGACAAATAGATAGATAGACTAATAGAAAGATAGATAGATACATAGATAGATAGTTTGACATATACACAGATAGATATATATATAGACATATCATCATATAGATATATAACACATAGATATATATATTGATAGACATATACACAGATAGATACATAGATAGATATATAGGCAGATATTCAGATAGACATATAGATAGATAGACAGGACATATAGATAGACGGATAGATATACAGATAGATAGAAAGACATATAGACAGATAGATAGATACACAGACTGATAGACATATAGATAAATAGATAGACATATATATAGATTGACAGATTGACATATACATATATAGATATATAGACAGATTAACAGATAGATAGTTAGATATATAGATAAATAGATAGATGTACAAATAAATAGAGAGACAGATAGATACAAAGATAAATAGTTAGATACACAGATAGACAAATATACAAATAGACAGATTGACCGATAGATAGATAAATAAATAGAGAAATAGATTGATAGTCAAATACACAAATAGATTGATAGACAGATAGATAGAGAGATTGATAAGCAAATAGAAATATAGACAGATAGACAGATAGGCAGTTAGACATATAGGCAGATAAATAGATAGACAGATTAACAGATAAATAGATAGATAAATAGACAGACAGACAGATAGTTAGACAGATAGATATATAGACAGAAAGATAAATAGATTGATTGATTGATTGAGAGTTAGACAGATAGACAGATAGACATATAGATAGATAGACAGATAGCTAGATAAATAAATAGATAGATTGACAGATATACACATAGATAAATAGACTAATAGCCAAATAGACAGATAATTATATAGTCAATTAGATAGATAGATATATATATAGATAGATAGATATTCAGATAGACAAATAGACTAATAGTAGATAGATAGATAGTTTTTAATGACCAAAAATATATTACAATTAAAATTGGTTAATAAAGAGGACTTCCAAATACTTATATCTTTGTTATTACTAACATTTTACCAACTATAATTTTGGTTGGTAATACATAGTTCTAATTTTTTGACTTAAAATTCATTTGCTAAGTCATTAACACCTACATTCATTTGAAATTCTATCATTTTTAGAAGCAGAGGTGACTGCAAGCATAGATTCGATAAAATTTGTTTCTTCTTCTAAATCTAGGTATTTTTTTATGTTCTTCTCCTTCAAAACACTTATACATATTTCTGTTTGTCTGAATTATATATAGACAATCATATTTTAATTTTTTAGTATAAACGGATATTAGGTTTTTTTATTTCTCTTCTGAATTTCTTGATTTTTGGTTCAATTTCATTTTAAGCTAACATGATTTTGACTTGACACAATTAATTAAATTATAATTTTTGAGTTTAATCTTTGTTCTTCTATTATTTAGATTTTTAGGGTTTTATTGATTTTGATTTCAAATACAGTATATTTGCATCCGAATAATTTTAATGTTATATATAATGATTAATGTTAAATCAAACATTTAAACAATGTTAATCTTAAATGTCTATAATAGTATATATAAACTTTTATACATTTATAAAATCTTATGACATTATATATGAATGTCTATACTTTAATATATATAAACGTATTACATTATACTTTAATATTTATACATATGTATTGTTTATATAATCTATACAACATTTATAATATTCTATCCATTTATATAATTATTTATATAACAACTATGTAAAATTAAATTATTATACAATTTTGTAAATATTTATATTACATATTATTTTTTATATAAATATCGAATATTTATAATGTTTATATAAATGTTACATATACTATATATAATTTAAAAAAGTATTACATCTAAATATAATAATATTTAAGTAACATTTATAAAAATATTTTATTCACAAATATTATATAGATACATGTGTTTAATTATATAATCATATGCCATTTTATATAAAAATATTAATACCTATATTTATAATAAATTAAACTAATTTTTAAACTATATTTATAACTTTACATAACTAATTTGTAACTATATAATTATGTATAACTATATTTATAATTCTATATAACTATATTTCTAAAAAAATATACTATATGTATACTAATATATAACTATATATAATTATATTTTACAAAATGTATAACTATATAAATGTTATATATAATTCGATCTTTAACAACATGCATATTTATAATTATATGTGTAGAACTATATATAAATATTTGTATAACTATGTAACACTCTATATAATTAAATATAACTATAATTGTAACTATATATACATATATGTATTAATATAATTAAATTAAAATATTTGTTTATAACATTGTACATACTACTTATGTATAACTACTTATAACTACATGTATGAATATATCTATATATAACTATATGTTTAATTATATATAACTATTTATATATGTAAAACATTATTTAACTATAAATAATTGTATCTTACTATATGTATAACTATAAAAGTTTAGACATAATTATATTTTAAATATTAAATTTACAGCTTATATTTAATATATATTTGTATATAGTAGTATATAAAAAAATAGTTTACTATATCTATAACTATACATTACTACATGTATAATTATATAATAATAAATTAACAAATATATAAACATACATCTACAATTATATGTTTAACTATATGTGTAACTATATGTATAACAACATGTAATAATATATATAATTACATGGATAACAACATACAACATTATGTTAAACTATATGTGTATAACTATATATAAATATTTGTATAACTAAATAAATGTCTATATAATTATATATAACTATATTGGTAACTATATATACATATATGTATTCATATAATTAAATCAAAATATTTGTTTATAACATTGTATATATTTATGTATACCTACTTATAGCTTCTTGTATGAATATATCTATATAAAACAATATGTTTAATTATATATAACAATGTATAACTATATATATTATATGTAAAATAATATATAACTATAAATAATTGTATATTATAATATGTATAACTTTAAAAGTTTTATATATAATTATATTTAAATATTAAATGTACAGCTTATATTTAATATATATTTGTATATAGTAGTATATAAAAAAGTATTTTACTATATCTATACCTATACATTACTATATGTATAAATATATAAATTTAAATGAACAAATATATAAACCTAAATGTATAAATATATGTTTAACTATATGTGTAACTATATGTATAACCACATGTAATAATATCTATAATTACATGTATAACAACATACAATATTATGTTAAACTATATGTGTATAAGTATATATAAATATTTGTATAACTAAATAAATGTTTATATAATTATATATAACTATATTTGTAAATATATATGCATATATGTATTCATATAATTTAATCAAAATATTTGTTTATAACATTGTATATATTTATGTATAACTACTTATTGCTACTTTTATGAATATATTTATATATAACTATATGTTTAATTATATATAAATAACTATAACTACATATATTTAATGTAAAGTAATATATAACTATAAATAAGTGTATATTACTATATGTATAATTTTATCAGTTTTATATATAATTATATTTAAATATTAAATGTATAGTTTTATTTAATATATATTTGTATATAGTAGTATATAAAAAAGTAATTTAATATATCTATACCTATACATTACTATATGTATAAATATATAAATTTAAATGAACAAATATATAAACCTACATGTATAAATATATGTATAACTATATGTGTAACTATATGTATAATCACATGTAATAATATTTATAATTACATGTATAACAACATACAACATTATGTTAAACTATATGTGGATAACTATATATAAATATTTGTATAACTAAATAAATGTATATATAATTATATATAATTATATTTATAAATATATATGCATATATGAATTCATATAATTATATCAAAATATTTGTTTATAACATTGTATATATTTATGTATAACTACTTATAGTTACTTGTATGAATATATCTATATATAACTATATGTTAATTATATATAACTATTTATAACTATATATATTATATGTAATATAATATATAACTATAAATACTTGTATATTACTATATGTATAACTTTAAAGTTTTATATATAATTATATTTTAAATATTAAATGTATAGCTTATTTTTAATATATATTTGTATATAGTAGTATATAAAAAAGTATTTTACTATATCTATACCTATACATTACTATATGTATAAATATATAAATTTAAATGAACAAATATATAAACCTTCATGTATAAATATATGTTTAACTATATGTGTAACTATATGTATAACCACATGTAACTATATTTATAATTACATGTAAAACAACATACAACATTATGTTAAACTATATGTGTATAACTATATATAAATATTTGTATAACTAAATAAATATCTATAATTATATATAACTATATTTGTAACTATATATACATATATGTATTCATATAATAAAATCAAAATATATGTTTATATCGTTGCATATATTTATGTATAACTACTTATAACTACTTGTATGGATATATCTTTATATAATTATAGTTTAATTATAAATAACTAGTAATAACTATATATATTATATGTAAAATAATACATAACTATAAATAATTGTTTCTTACTATATGTATAACATTACAAGTTTTATGCATAATTATATTTATATATTAACTTTACAGCTTATATTTAATATATATTTGTATATAGTAGAATATAAAAAAGTATTTTACTATATTTATACCTATATATTATGATATGTATAAACATATAAAATTAAATGAACAAATATATAAACCTACATGTATAATATACGTTTAACTTATGTATAACTATATGTATAACCATCTGCAACAATATTTATAATTACATGTATAACAACATACAACATTATGTTAATCTATATGTGTATAATTATATATAAATATTTGTATAATTAAATAAATGTCTATATAAATATAAATAACTATATTTGTACTATATATTCATATATGTATTCATATAATTAAATAAAAATATATGTTTATAATGTTGTATATGTTTATGTATAATAACTCACAACTACTTGAATGAATATATCTAAATGTAACTATTTGTTTAATTATATATATCTATTTTTAACTATATATATTATATGTAAAATAATATATAACTATAAATAATTGTATATTACTATATGTATAACTTTAAAAGTTTTATGCATGATTATATTTTAAATATTAAATTTATTGCTTTTATTTAATATATATTTGTATATAATAGCATATAAAAAAGTATATTACCATATCTATACCTATACATTACTATATGTATAAATATATAAAATTAAATGAACAAACATTTAAACCTACATGTATAAATATACGTTTAATTATATGTGTAACTATATGTATAACTACATGTAACAATATTTATAATTTCATGTATAATAACATACAACTTTATGTTAAACTATATATGTATAACTATATATAAATATTTATATAACTAAATATATAATTATATATAACTATCTTTGTAACTACATATACATATATGTGTTCATATAATTAAATCAAAATATTTGTTCATAATGATGTATATATTTATGTAAAACTACTTATAGCTACTTGTATGAATATATCTATATATAACTATATGTTAACTTATATATAACTATTTATAACTATATATATTATATGTAAAATAATATATAACTATAAATAATTGTATCTTACTATATGTATAACTTTAAAAGTTTTATACATGATTATATTTTTAAATATTAAAAATTTATAGCTTATATTTAATATATATTTGTATATAGTAGTATATAAAAAAGTATATTACTATATTTATACCTATACTTTACTATATGTATAAATATATAAAATTAAATGAACAAACATATAAACCTACATGTATAAATATACGTTTAACTATATGTGTAACTATTTGTATAACCACATGTAACTATATGTATAACCACATGTAACTATATTTATAATTACATGTATAACAACATACAACTTTATGTTAAACTATATATGAATAACTATATATAAATATTTATATAACTAAATAAATGTCTATATAATTATTGATAACTATATTTGTAACTATATATACATATATGTATTCATATAATTAAATCAATATATTTGTTTATAATGTTGTATATATTTATTTATAACTACTTATAACTGCTAGTATTAATAAATTTATATATAACTATATTTTTATTATATATAACTATTTGTAACTACTAATAAATTTTTGTTTACATGACAAAGTTATAGCCTTTTGGTTCCATATTTATGGTTATGAGAATAAATTTCCCCAAGTTCTTAAAACCTAATGGACATAATTAGAAGTTAGTCACACATAGAGACCAATTGATGATTTGGAAAGAATTTATTGTAAATATTACTACCTAAAAATTTTTACATCTTTTATTTATTCTTTTGTTCACTTATTAAAAATTTATTATTTATAATTGCAGAAAGTTTAAAGGTGGACACAGCCAAAGGAGGCATACAAAAGTGTGTTCTACAAACATGCTGTCAGTCCGTATAAATACACTATGTACTAAATCAATTATAAATGGTTGAAGAAGATAGAAAAAGATCCGAGTGTCTCGGATCATGTTTTCAAGGATTGGCACAGCAGATGGTAAGATCTGGATTATAGGAAGTGGTGTGATAAACAGAGCGGCAATCATCACTCAGAGTGGGATGGGGAGGGTAGTGGCATGGCTACACATATTTGTGGATCTCGCTCTATGCGTGAGCACGGACGAGCATTGGTATTATTTCAAATTATTACTTTTTTTGTTTATTTCTTTGTGAAATGTGTTTAATTATGCCTAAATTTCATTTCTCATTAAGAATTTTTTTTTCAATAGAATTAACATATGTATTGTGTGTAATTAATAACACGCAAGGAGGGTAAGAAGCTCAGTGCTCCTCACTTATTCAGTCACATGCACACAAAGTCTCATGATGATCAGACTTTCATTTATCGAAGATCTTGTGCAGCAAATGTAAGTTTCATTAAAAAAACTAACTTATCTGTTTTTTGTTTGAATAAAAATTGACATACTTTTCCTACATTTTTATTAGGTGAGATATGAGAAAATGTTAGCTGCTACAATTCAAGGGTATTCCCAGTCTACTTCAGGTTCATGTGATGGTACAACAAGTAGTTCTCATCATCTGCTCCAGTGCTCCACTAGTTGATTCTAATCAGATTTAGTATGCGGCTGTTGATGGCTAAGAAAAGATGCCTGTCTATGGTATCGATTCATCGACATTATCATTCTACTCAGATAGATGAGCAACTTATGAAGCTGAATTTTCAGGACTAGTTTCGAATTTGTTCTCGATGATGGAGAAATTTTAGGATGCGATACAAAATGTGATATGATATCAGTTGCCCAATACCAAGCGACGCATGATCAACTATGAGGATGTTAGGAATGAGTTGCATATGCATTTTGACTGGCTTACAAAGAAGTTTCAATAATGCGGATTATAGTTCAACCCTGATGATTTACCTCTGATTATTCGACGTAAAGCTCCAGCTACAGTATCTACTCCAACACCTACATCAACACCTGCAGTGACTACATCAGGAGCAGTAGTAGCAGATAGCTCTACCCCAGTACCTAACAACTCTTCGTATGGACCAGACAAGTCGCATCATAATGATTATGAAACTAGGTTGGATGATTGAGTGTATTATACACAATTTTTTTTCAAAACCTTAAACTTTGATTTTGGATTTCATTTTTTTATTTTCTCTTGATGTATTTAATATATATATATATATATATATATATGTAGTATATATAGTTGTTTGTTGAAGTTAATTTGATTTTTTTGTTGTGTTATCAATATATGTTTCTGCAGCAACTACATCAAAACTAAAAGTTAATTAGATTTTTTTGTTGTGTTATTTGTATTTATTTTTATAGCAACTATATCAAAACTGGAAAAAAAAAATTCAGTTGGTGATTACCGACAGAATTGGGACAAAAAAGTGACTAAAATTTTTTTATATCAATGGTGGGTAAAAGGTCACCAAATGGTCGATAATACTTTTGAAGATCAATTACTGACCAATTATTTTAAAAGATTTTGTTAAGTTTTTGGTCATAATTTTTTCTGTTATTACCGACTATTTTGTGACCATTTACCACATATTACTTTTGGTCAAAAAATGATTGGAATATATTCGGAAAATGTTTGTCAGTAAATGGTCTGTAAATTATCAGTAATTACCAACTATTTGGAGACCATTACTGACCTAATTCTGTTGGTCTAAAAATGATTGGAATATCGTCGGATTTTGTTTTTCGGTAAATGGTCTGTAGTCAATTGGTAATTACTGACTATTTGGAGACCACTTACCCACCAATTGCTTCTAGACGGAAAATGGTTGGAATTTAGTCTGTAATTGTTTGTCGGTGAATGAATTTAAATGGTCGTTAATTACCTACCATTTGGAGACAATTATACCTACCTAATTATTTTGGTCAGAAAATTGTGGGAATATAGTCGGTAATTGTTTGTCAGTAAATGGTGGGCAATTTACAGACCGGCTAATTTTTTGTAGGTAAAAAAATTAGCGACGAGCAAAATTGCTCCATAATAATTCGGACGATAATTAGTCGCTATTTGGTTTGCCGACCAAAAAATACCAAATTAGCAACCAAATAATTGTTGGTAATTCAGTAAATTTTAGTAGTGAATAGATAGATCGATCAACAGATCGACAAAAAGATAGATAGACAAATAGCCTGATAGCCAAAATCCATATTGATAGATACACATATAGAAATATATACATATAAACATATAGACAAATAGGCTAATAGGCAAATAGATAGATAGATACATAGACAGATAGACATATAGATATATTGACAAATAGACATATAGATAGATAGAAAAATTGAGAGGTAGACATATAGAAAGAAAGATAGATAGAAGATATTGATTGATAAATAAACAAATTGACAAATAGACATATCGATAGATAGGCATATTCACAGAAAGACACATAGACAACAAATAGACAGATAACTAGATAGCCAGATATCCATATAGATAAATAGACATATAGACTGATAGACATATAGACTTATAGACATATATGCAGATAGATAGATAGATGGATAGATATATAGATAGTTAAAAAGATAGAAATATAGATAGACAGACAAATTGATAGATATACAGACAAATAGATAGAAAGATAGATAGAAAGTTATTCAAATAGATAGATGGATAGATTGACAAATAGATAGATAGTCAGATGGACATATTGACAAATAGACAGATAGATATATAGATAGAAATATAGACTAATATATAGATAGACAAATTGATAGTTAGAAAGAAAGGAAGATATAGAAATAAACAGATAGCCTGATAGCCTGATTTCCATATGGACAGATATGCATATAGAAAGATAGACAGAAAAATTTATATATAGATAGACAGATGGATAGATAAAAATATAGACAAATAGAAAGATAGATAGATAGACAGCTAAATTGATAGACAGCTAAATTGATAGATAGATATACATATAGACAGATAGAGAGATTGTCAGATGGATAGATAAACATATAGACAGATAGATAGATAGATAGATAAATTGATAGACAGAAAGATAGATAGATAGATAGATAGACATATAGAAGACAGACAGACAGACAGATAGATAGACAGACAGATATATATATATATATATATATATATATATATAGATATACAAATAGATAGATATACAGATAAATATATAGACAGATAGACAGATAAATAGCGAAATATAATGAAAGATAGATAAATAGATAGATAGATAGATAGTTATATAGATAGACAAATAAACATATAAACATATAAACATATACATATATAAAAATAAACAGATAGACATTACGACAAAAAAAAGATAGACATATAGAAAGTTAAACAGACAGACAGATAGATAGATAAAAAAATAATTAGACAGATAGATTGATAGATAGACAAATGATAGATAGATAGGTTGATAGTCAAAGAAATAGATAGACAGATAGATTGATAGATAAATAGATAGATAGACAAACAAATATCCATATAGCCATATAGGCCTATAAATATATAATCATATAAATAGATAGATAGGCAGATAGCCAGATAGCCAGATGGTAGATATATAGACTAATAGATGAATATGTATATAGATTGATAGATACATATATCGATTGATCGATAAAAAGATAGATAGAGGGGTAAATATATAGCTAGATAGATATATTGATAGAAATAATGATAAACAGAGAGATAGACAGAAAGACAAATAGACAGATAGATAGAATTACAGATATAAAGATAGAGAGAAGCATTTAAAAGATAGAAACATAGAGATTGACATTTAAAAAGAAAAATAGATAGATAGATCGACAAATAGACAGATAGATAGAAATATAGATTTATAGACAAATAGACAAGTAGATTGATAAAGATATAAACTGATAAACAGATAGATAGATATATAGATAGATATATAAACTATATAGATAGATAGACAGATAGACGAATAGACAGATTGATAGATTGATAGATAGACAGATAGATTGATAGATAGACAGATAGATAGATATATAGATAGATAGACAGATAGAAAGATATATAGATAGACATATAGATAGTTAGATAGATAGTCATATAGATGGATATATAGATATATAGATAGACATACAGATAGAAAGATAGACAGACAGATATAAAGATAGACAAATAGATTAATAAATAGACCGAACCGATATATAGATAGTCAGATTGAAAGATAGATCGATAGATAATTGACAAATAGATAGATAGATAGATAGATAGAGAGAAAGATAAATAGTCAGATAGACAGATAGAAAGATAGATAGATAGACAAATATCCAAATAGCCAGATAGATAGATAAACAGATAGACAAATAGATAGATAAAGAGATAGATAGGTAGATAGATATATAGATACATAGATAGGTTGATAGATATATAGATAGATAAATAGATAGAAAGATCGATAGATCGATAGATATATAAATAAACAGATAAATAGAACATAGATAGATAGCTATATAGATAGAAAGATAGATAGATTGATTTATTGAAAGACATAGAGATAGATAGATAGATACACATATAGAAAGACAACTAGACATACACACACACAAACACAAACTGACAGATAGACAAACAAATAGAAACACATACACATAGATAGACATAAATGCAAATCAATAGACACATAAACAAACAGACATACAGACACACAGATACAGAGACAAAATGATAGACAGATAGACAAATAGATAGATAAATATATAGACATATAGACAAATACATAAATAGACAGATAGAAAGATAGTCACATAGATATATAAATAGAAAGACATGTATTTAAAAAAAAGGAAATCAATAAAAAGATCGATAGATAGACTGATAGACCATATTGATAGATAGATATATATATATATATATAGATATATAGATATACAGATAATTTGTTATCAAGATAGAAATATAGATAGATAGATAGACAGGTAGACTGATAAATGGAGAAAGATATATATAGTAAGATAGACAGATAGATAGATATATAGATCAACAAAAGATAGATAAATAGATAGACATAAAGACAAAGAGACATCTAGATAGACAGAAAGATAGATAGATAGGTAGAAAGATAAATATGTAAACAAATAGATAGATAGAAAGATAGATAGACATATAAATAGATAGATAGATAGACAGATAGATAGATATATAAATAGACAGATAGATAGACAGATATACAAATAAATAGATATACAGATAGATTGATAGATAGATAGACAGTTAGATAGATAGATAGATCAACATATAGATAGATAGATAGATAGACATATAGACATATAGAATGATATAAAAATAGATAGATAGAAAGATAGGCAGATAGAGAGATAGATATATAGATAGATAAAAACATAAATAGATAGATCAGATAGATATATGCATAGATAAATAGATAAACAGATAGGCAGATAGTGAGATAGATAGATAGACAACTTAATAGATATATAGATAGACAAATATATATATATATATAGATAGATACAAAATAGAAAAAGAGATAGACAGATAGATAGACAAACATACGAATAGATAGACACAAAGAAAGAAAGATAGATATATAGATAGATAGATCGATCGATAGAAAGATAGATTGATTGATTTATAGATAGACAAAAACACGAATAGATCGATAGATAGACAAATATATAGGTTTGTAGATAGATATGTAGATAGAGGATAGACACAGATAGATAAACATTTAGAGAGATAGACAAATAGCCAAATAATTAAATAGACAGATATACAGATAGATAGATAGATAAATAGATAGGTAGATGGACAAATAGACAAGTAGATAGATAAAGAGATTAACCAATAAATAGGTAAATATATAAATAGATAAATATATAGATAGATAGATAAATATAAATATAGACAAATAGATAAATAGATAGATAGATATATAGATAGATAAACATATAGATAGATAGACAGATAGACAAATACACAGATAGAAAAATAGACAAATAGACAAGAAGATGGATATATAGATAGATAGACAAATAGATAGGTAGGTAGGTAGAAAAAAAGAAAAAAATATAGACAGACAAATAGACAAAAAGACAAACATACACATAGATAGACAGACAGAAAAACACATAGGCAGACATACACAAAAAGTTAGACACATAGATAGACGGATAGACACATAAAGATACACATAGATACACAGACAGAAAGACACACGGACATATAGATAGATATATAGATAGATAGAAAGGCAAATAGAGAATTGACATAGAGAGATAGACAAGTACATAAAAAAAGAGATAAATCAATAACTAGATGGATAGTTTGAGACATAGATAGATAGACATATATACAAATAAACAGATAAATATATTGAAAGATATTACAAATAGAGAAATAGACATATAGATTGATAGAGAGAAATATAGATAGATAGACAGATAGATAGAAAGACAGATAGACATATAAATTGAAAGACAGATAGACATATAGATAGATAGAAAGGTAAATAGACATGTGGATATATAGACAAGTAGATAGATAGCCAGATAAATAGATAAATAGACAGATAGCTATATGGATAGATAGATAGATAGATAGATAGACAAATAGATAGATAGAAAAATTGACAAATTGATTGATAGATATATAAACATATAGACAGATAAACAAATAGACCAATAAACAGATAGACAGACTGATAGATAGACAGATAGACATTTAGAAATATATACCAATAGACAAAAAGATAGATAGAAAAATAAATAGTTATACAGATAGATAGAAGATAGATAAACATATAGACGGGTATACAAATAGAAAAATAAATAGCTAGACAGATATAGATAAGATTAATATACATATAAACTGATAGGCAGATTATTATATAGACAAATAGGCAAATAGATATGTTGATTGATAGATAGATAGATAGACAGATAGATAGATAAACAAATATATAGATAGACAGCTTGAAAATAGATAAAGAGACAGATAAACAGATAGACAAACATACAGATAGAAAGTAAGTTTGATAGATAGATATATAGATAGATAGATCGATCAATAAAAAGTCAAATAGATTGATAGATAGATAGAAAGACACACAGACATACACACAGACAGACAGAAAAACACACAATTAGATAGAAACATAGACAGATAGAAACACAGATAGATAGACAGACACATAGAGATACACACAGATACACAGACAGAAATATCGACAGACATATAGATAGATATATAGATAGATAGATATGCAGATAGAGGATAGACACTGAGTGATAGACAAGTACATAAAAAAATAGATAAACTGATAACTAGATGGACAGTTTGAGAATAGACTATATAGACAGATAGACAGATATACAAATAAATAGATAAATAGACAGATAGATTGATAGAGAGATATATAGATAGATAGGTAGATAAATAGATAGACAGATAGATAGAAAGATAGATAGACATATAGATAGAAAGACAAATAGACATATAGATAGCTAGAAAGATAGATAAACAGATAGACAGATAGATAGGTAGATAGATAGATAAATAGGAAGATAGATAGATAGATAGGTAGATAGATAGATAGACAGATAGATAGATAAACCGATTGACAAATTGACAAATAGATAAATAGATAAAAATATAGATAGATAAACAAATAGACAAATATATAGACAGAAAAACAAATAGACATACAGACAGACAGATAGATATACATATAGACATATAGAAATATATACCAATAGACAAATAGATAGATAGATAGAATAATAAACAGATAGGCAGATAGAAAGAAGATAAATAGACATATAGACAGGTAGACAGATATAAAAATAAATAGATAGACAGATAAACATAAGATAAATAGACATATAAACTGATATGTAGATAATTGGATAAACAAATAGATAGATAGTTAAATAGACAGACAGATAGTTAGATAGATAAATAGATAGATAGATATAGAGATAGACAAATAGATAGATAGATAGACAAAAAGAAAGAAAGATAAATATATAAATAGTCATATAAATAGATAAACAGATGGAGAAATAGATAGATAGATAGATAAACATATAGACTTATAGATATAATAGAGATAGAAAAAAATTTACAAATAAATAGATAGACAGATAGACAGATAGATAGATGACTAATAAAATGATATAAAGGTAGTCATATAGACAGACAGACAGATAGATAGACAGACATATAGATAGATATATAGATAAATAGTCGGATAGAGAGATTGAAAGATAGATATATAGACAAAAATATAGATAGACAAATAGATAGATAGACAAATCGAAAGATAGATAGATAGGCAGATAGAAAGACAAATAGTAAGATAGATAGATAAAAAGATAGATAGACAAATACAAAGATAGAGAGAAGACAAATAGACAGAAAGATAGATAGATAGATAGATAGTCGTATCGACAGATAGTCAAATAGACAAGTAGACAGATAGATAGAGTTATAGATAAACATATCGACGGATGGGCAAATAGATAGCCATATTGATAAATAAATAGTTATATAGACAGATAGACAGATAGATCGATCGATAGTTAGATAGATAGATAGATAGATAGATAGACAGATAGATAGATAATTAGGTAGGTAGATAATTTAAAGATAGGTCGATCAAAATATAGTTATATAGATTGCTAGATAGATTGATTGATAGACAGATTGACAAACAGACTTACAGGCAAAAATACAGATAGACAGATAGATAGATACACACATAGACACATAGACAAACATATGACACATAGACAGATAAACATGCAAGCATACAGACACATAGATAAACACACACACACACACACATTGAAAGACACACATATAGATACACAAACACATAAATAGATATTAGATACAAAGATAGATAGATACACAAACACATAGACACTCAAACAGTCAGATAGATAGACAGAGAAACTAACAGACAAATAGATAGATAGATAGATAGATAGGCAGATAGAGGATAGATGTAGAGAGATAGACATTTAGAAAGATATATAGACAGACAGACAGATAGATAGATAGACAAATATATACATAGATAGATACACATATAGATATATAGACAGATAGCCTCGTAGTAGATAAAAAGATAAACTGATAAACAAAAATTAGATAGACAAATAAATTGATAGATAGACCATATAAAAAGATAGAAATATAAATCTTTATATATATATATATATATATATATATATATTATAGACACATAGACAAATAGATAGATAGAAAGATATATATATATATATATATAGATTGATTGATAGATAAATAGATAGACATATAGTCAGATAGTCAGATAGACATATAGATTGATAGACTGATATATAGACAGACATATTAATAGATTGACAGATTGATAGTTACATATATAGATATATAGATTGATAGACATATAGATATATTGGCAGATATATAAATAGATAAACAGATAGATAGATATATAGATAGATAGATAGACAACTAGACACATAGATTTATAGCCATATAGACAAATATATAGATAGATAGATAGCGACATAGTCACATATACATTTAGATAGATTGATAGATAATAGATAGATATATATAGATAGATAGAAAGAAGATAGACAAAAATAAAGAGATAGATAGATTTTTAAAAAGATAGATAGACAGAAAGATAGACAGACAGATATATAGATAGATAGATAGATAATTTGATAGATTGAATGATTGATAGTTAGACATATACACATATAAATTGATTATCAAATAGATATTTTGACAGATAGACATATAGATAGGTAGACACATAAACAGATAGACAAGTATACACATAGACAGATAGATAGATAGTCAGATATATAGATAGATAGATTTATAGATAGATAGATAGAGACATAAATGCATAGATATTTAGATAGATAGACAAAAAAAAGGAAGATAGAAAGATAGATAGACAAATAGTCAGAAGATCGGTAGTAAAAAATAAAGAGATAGATAGATTGTCAGAAAGACAGATATACAGATTGATAGATTTATAGATTATTAGAAAGTCATAAAACATATAGCTTGATAGAAAGATAGATAGATAGACTTATATATTGATAGATAGATAGGTAGGTAGATATCCATATAAACTTATTGACAGAAAGATAGATAAATAGATAAATAGATAGATAGACAGATAGACAAATAGACAGATAAAAGATATAATGATAGATAGATATATAGACAATTAGACATATAGAAAAACAGAAAGACAGACAGACACACAGACAGACTGAAGATAGTTAGATAGATTGGCAGACAGATAGACAAAAAGAAAAATAAATAAATAGCCAGACACACAAGAAGATTTACAAATAGACAGACAGCCAGACAGACAGACAGCCAGACAGACAGACAGACAGACAGATAGATAAATATAAAGATAGATAGATAGATAAATAGATAGATCGGTAGTTAAATAAGCACATTGTAAATAGACATTTATAGAGATAGATACATAGACATATACACAAATAGATAGATAGCGAGATAGTCAGAAAAATAGATAGACAGATAGACAAGTAGATAGATTAAAGATAAACCGATAAATAGATAGACAAATAGATAGATAGACAATATAGATAGATATATAGATAGATAGATATACAGATGGACATATATATATATATATATATATATATATATATATAGATAAATAGATTGATAGTTAGATAGATAGGCAAATAAATTGATAGAAAGATCTATAGATAGAGAGATAGAGTGATAGATAGATAGAAAGATATATTTCAGATAAATAGTTAGACAGACATATAGATAGATAGATAGATAATCAGATAGATAGATAGAAAGATAGACAGATAGTTCAGATAGATAGATAAATAGATAGATATATAGTTAGAAAGACAGACAGATAGAAAGATATATAGATAGATAGATAGATACATAGACAGATAGACATATACACAATTAGACTAATAGACATATGGATTGATTGACAGATAGGCAAATAGAAACATAGATAGATAAATAGATTGATAGATAGACAGATAAATAGATACACAAATAGACAGATAAGCAGATGGAAAAAATAAATAAATAGACAAATAAACAAATAGACAGACAGATAAATAGATAGACATATAGACATATAGACAAATAGATAGATAGACAGATAGACATACAGATAGATATATATAGAATGATAGACATACATAAATAGTCAGATATAAATATAGTTAGATAATAATATAGACAGATAGACAAGTTGAAATATAAAAAGATAAAACTACTAAATAGATAGATAAAACATATAGATAGATAGACTGATAAAAAAATAGATAGATATACAGTTAGAGAGTTGGACAGAAATATAGATAGAGAGATAGTTAGTTAGTTAGATAGATAGATAGATAGCCATACACATAGATAGATAGATAGATAAATAGAAAGATGGATTGATAAAAAGATAGATAGATTGACAGACAAATAGATACACACACAGATAGACAGACACACAAACACACACACACACACACACAGATAAAGAAATAGACAAATGGAAACAAACAAAAACAAAGAGACACACAAACACACAAACGCATAGACAGATAGATATATAGACAAATAGACACACAAATACACAGACTCACACATAAAGACATACAAACACAAATATATAGACAGAAAGATAAATAGACAAACATGCTAAAAGAGTGACAGATAGATAGATAGATAGGCAGATAGAGGATAGACACAAAGAGATAGACATTGTTGAGAGTTAGAATGATAGATAGATAGACAAATAGATAGATAGATAGGCAGATAGATAGACATATAGATAAATAGATAGATAAAGAGATAAACTAGTAAATACATAGATAAATAGACAGATATACAGATAGACATATAGATAAGCAGATTGATCGATAGACAAATAGACAAATAGACAGTCAGATAAATATATAAAGAGACAGAAAAACAAATAGATAGAGAGACATATAGAAAGATAGACAGATAGATAGAAATATAGACATATTGATAGACAGATATATTGATAGACATATAGACAAAAAGATAGATAGAAAGATAGACTGATAGACAAATAAATAAATAGACAGATTGATATACATATAACCAAATAGATAGATATACAAAAATATAGATGTAAGATAGATAGATAGATATATAGAAATACAGATAGATAAATAAACATATAGACATATAGAGAGATAGATAGATAACCAGATTTCCAATCATATATAGACAGATCTATCAATAGATAAATAAATATATCTATCTATATTGATTGATTGATAGATAGATATATTAATTGATTGATAGGTAGAAAGATAGATAGATAGATTTATTGATTGATTGATCGATCGATCGATCAATAGATTGATAGATAAATATAGATTGATAGTTGAATATAAAAAATTAGATTGATAGATAAATAGATATACATATATATAGACTGACAAATAGATAGATAAATAGATAAATAGAGAGGTAAATAGAGCATAGACACAAATATATATACATTTAGATAGATATTCAGATAGACATATACACAAATAGAAAGATACAAAGATAGTCAGATAGATATTTAGACTGATATACTAGTAAATAGATAAGAGATAAACCGATAAATAGATAAACATATAGATTGATATATTGATAGATAGATAGAAATATAGGTAGATAGACAAATAGGCAAATAAATAGATAGACAGATAGAAAAATAGATAGATAGATAAATAGATAGATAAAAGGATAGATGGCTAAATAGATAGATATATAGACATATAGAAAGAAAGAAAGATAGATAGATATATAGATAGATCGATATATTGATAAATATATAGATAAAAAAGATATATATAGATAGATAGAAAAACAAATAAACAAAAGAGAGACATACAGACAAAGATACACACTGAAGATAGATAGACATACAGACAAAGATACACACTGAAGATAGATAGACAGAAAGACAGAAAGACAAAAAGACAGAAGGACTAATTGACAAACAAATAGACAAACAGAAAGATATACAAATAAACTTATAGAAAGATAGATAGATTGACAGATAGATAGATAGTTATATATAAGAGTGACTCAGACAATTATACAATTAAAGAAAGACAGATTGACATATACACAAATCAACGGATAGAAAGATTAAAAGATTGTCAGATAGATTGATATATAGATAGTCATTTAGAGTGATAAATAGATCGACATATACACAAATAGATAGATAGCCAAATAGATAGACAAACAGATAGATAGACAGATATATATATAGACAGATAGACATATTCATAAAGTTATAGATAGAAATATATTTACGTTGATAGATTGACAGATAGATAAGTAGATAGATAAAGAGATAAATTAAAAATAGATATATAGATAGAGAGATAGATAGATAAACAATATAGATAAATAGATAGATAGACAAATAGATAGTTAGACAAATAGATAGATAGATAGATAAAGATAGACAGATAAACAGATAGATAGATAGATAGAAAATAGATCGATAGATAGATAAAGAATAGATCGATAGATAGATAGATAGTGATTTAGAAATATAGATTGATAGATATACAGATAGATTGATAGACAGATAGACATATACATAATTAGATAGATTAAAAGTTAGATAGATAATTAGATAGAAAGATATAAAAGTAAAGAGATAAAGAGAAAGATTTCAAAATAGATAGACGAATAGATAGATAGGTAGAGATACCATATATATAGATAGATAGATAGACAAAGAGATAGATAGAGAAGCAGATAGTTGGACAGATAGATAGAAGGATATATAGTTAGATAGACATATAGATAGTTAAAAAGATTGATAGATAAATTGGTAGATAGATAAATAAATAAATAAATAAATATATATAGACAGAAGATGACAGACAAAAACATATAAATAAATAAATTATCAGATAGACAGATACATAAATAGACAGATAGATAGAAGATAGATACACAGATATCTAGATTGTAAGATAGACCACCAAATAGATAAATAGATAGATAGTTAGATACATAGATAGACATATTGATACATAGATATACAAAAAGACAGATAGATTGATTGACAGATAGGTAGATAGATAGATAGACAGATAGACATATAGATAGATAGACATATTGAAAAATAGATAGATAGATAGATAAATAGATAAATAGACAAATAGATAGATACACAAATAGATAGATAGACACAAGACAGATTGATAGAAAGACAGATAGACAAATAGAAAAATAGACAAATTGATAGATAGATAGATTGACAAGTAGATAGATAAAACATTAAACCATAAAATAGATAGACTAAGAGAGAGATAGATAGATAAACCATATAGATAGAAAGATATTTAGGTAGATAGATAGACAAATAGACAGATAGATAGTTTGATAGATAGATAGATATACAGATAGATAGATAGAGAGAAATATAGATAGATAGATAGATAGAATGATAGATTAATAGTTAGATATATAGACATATAGATAGATATATATATATATAGGTAGGTAGACAAATAGATAAATAAATAAAAGATACATAGATAAAATAAACAAATATATAGGTAGATAGATAGAAAGCAGTCAAATAGACAGATATACACAAATAAATAGATGTTAGATAAATTGATAGATAGACAAATAGAAAGATAAAAAAAAGATAGGCAAATAGACAGATAGATTTCTAGATAAATAGATAGATATACTGATAGACAGATAAATAGATAGACAAATATATAGATATATTTATACATAGATAGATAAATAGACAGATAGATAGATAGACAGATAAATAAAAAGATAAGTAGATAGATAAAAAAGATAAACCAATTAATATATATAAAAATTAAGAGATATATAGATAGACCATAAAGATAAATAGACTGGTAGAATGATTGACATATAGACAAATAGACACATTGATAGATAGAAAGTTAGAGAGATAGACAGATAGATATATAGACAGATAGCCAAATATGCAGAAAGATAGATAGATTGATAGATAGATATACAGAAGATAGATAGACACATAGATAGATATACAATAGATAGATAGATAGATTGACATATAGACAAATAGACAGATAGATTTATACATAGATAGATAGATAGACAGATAGAAAGATAGATAGATAGACAGATAGACAGATAGAAAGATAGGCAAATATAGATAGACAGATACACAAATAGAAAAATAGACAAATAAATAGATAGATAGATATATATATATTTAGACCATATAGATAGATAGACAGATATACAGATAGAGAGATAGATAAATAAAGATATAGATAGATAGATAGACAAATATACATATAAATAGATATATATATATATATATATATATATAAAGACATATAGACATATAGAATAATAGACAGAAAGACAGATTAACAGATATATAAATAAATAGATAGACTAATAAATAGATAGACAAATAGGAAGATAGCCAGATTCACAGATAAACATATAGACATAAAAATAGATAAATAGATAGATAGATAGATAGATAAATAGTTCGATAGTAGTCAAATAGATAGATAGAGAGATAGACAGATAAACAAATTGATAGATTAACATCTAGACATATAGATTGATAGAGAGATATACAAATAAATAAATTAATAGATAGACTGATAGACTGATAGATGAAAAGCCTGATAGACAGATAGATAGAAATGCAGATATCCAAATAGACAGATAGACATATAGATAGATATATAAATAAAGAGATAAATAGATTAATAGATAGATAGATACACAAATAGACAGATATACAGAAGATAGATAGTCAGATACACAAGTAAACAGATAGACATATTTATAAATAGAAAGATAGACACATTGACATATATAGAGATATACATATATACCATATAGATAGATATATAGACAGACAAACAGATAGACAGATAGATAGGTAGATAGATATATAGATAGATATAGAGATAGATAGATAGATATGCATTTAGACATATAGACATATAAACAAATAGATAGGTATACAAATAGATAAATATATACACAAATACAAGATAGAAAGATAGGTCACATTTAAAACATAGGACATAAAGACAAGTAGATAGATAAAAAGATAAATGGTTACATAGATATACAGATACATAGATAAATATATAAAAAATATATAAAGATAGACTGATAGAGAAAATAGATAAATAAACATATAGAACAGATAGAGAGATCTAAGATAGATAGAAAATAAACATATAGACAGAAAGATAGATTTACAGATAGAAAGATACATAGATATGTAGATAGTCAGATAGACATATACACAAATAGACATATAGAAATATAGTCAGACAGATAGATAAATAGATAGATAGACAAGTTGATAGATAATTAGATAAACTTATAAAAAGATAGTTAGAAAGATATACAGATAACCATATGGATAGATAGACAGATAGGACACATATCACATATA